>PVIW01004793.1:0-48280 GCA_004026585.1 Noctilio leporinus | reverse complement strand
AAACCAGGTCTCCAGTCAGATCTGTGGCTGGAGGCAGGTGAAAGGCAACCATACATTGATGTCTCTCTCCTTCTCTGCCTCTCTCCCTTCCCCTCTTTCTAGAAATAATGAAATTTTAAAAAAATCTTTAAAAAAAAGAGAGAGAGGCACAAAGGAAGCTCAGAGCTGAGCAGCAGGAATGAGGGGTGAGGAGCCCTCCCTGCAGGACAATGACAGGGAGACAGGATTAACTGTAATGGGGGTGCTCACTGTCTCTGGGGAGACAAATGAAATTCATTTTTGCAATTTGGACCAGGAGTGGAGCTACCCAACCATGGAATCAAAATGAACTCCTGTTCTGTATATCTGGTGGATATAAAGAAGGAAAAGCCATTTTTTAATTCAAAACATGAAGAGCAAACCCAAACAAGGACTAGATGTAACCAGGTGTCTGAAATAATAGGTAAGACCTACTGAAAGAACACGTGATGTGAATCCCAGGTACTGGGGAAGGGTCTGGCACATGTTATCTGGGGCCACCAAGGAGATCCAGGTGACCTTGCAGCATGGAGGCAGGAGAGGAGGGAGCCAGTACCTCAGCTGTGAGTTTAGCAGGCAGGAATTCCCAGGAATTGGAAAAATACCAAAAGACAGAAACTGCAGGAATAAGTATTGATGTCTGAGAGACCATTTCTAACGCAAGGGAGTCAAGTATGGTGGTAGAAGGTGGAGAAAAGAGAAGAGAGTTTAAGAAAGAGAGAAAACCAGAGAGCCAACATGTTTCTGAGAGGAAATGGAGAAAGAAACTCATGAAAAAAAAGAGAGGTAGAAATAGAGGTCATCACCAGAGGGACAGTCATAATTAGGGGAAATGGGATGAGCCAAGAGGAAAGTGAAGAAGTAAATAGAGAATGAAAGAAGAGGTAGAATGGGGTGGAGGTAACAGGTAGAATGGCAGTGGAGTTAAGAGGCAGAATGAAGATGTGAGCTGAGGTAGAATGAGGGTGGGGACAGGCAGCTGAGTAAGGATGGAAGTGGGAGACAGGGTGGCGGTGGGGGTAACAAGAGCTGCAGGATGGGAAAAGCTGTCCTCCGTGCCTGAATTTCACCACCTTCTGTGTAGGACCTGGAGGGACCTGCAGGCCACATACTTTGGGCACAGACCACAGGTATCAGAGTTAACTTAGCTTCTAGGTCTTTCTAGTGCTCTTGTTAAGCAGTTTTCTGTCTGTGGGCTCCTTGGTGCCACCGTGAGATTCTAATGGGCTTTTATCTTTTCTGCAGTGATCAGCAGTGATGACTCCACAGATTCCAGTGATGGAGATGAAACCCCCACAGCTTCCACCTCAGCAGTGACATGGCAACCTGGTAAGGAGGTGGGGGCTCCAGGCTTGGGCTGCAGGAACCTGAATTAAGAGCCACTGTTCCCTGAGGCACCTGTTCTGAGTTCATTCTGTACCATGGACCTGACTTATCCTGGATCCCATTCTCTGCATTTATTTTACTTGACCTTTTTGGAAAGTGCAGGAAGTTAAGAAATCATTATATACATAATTATTAAATGAACACAAATTTTTGAGGATGACATCTATCAATGGGTCTTATTAGTCAACAAGTGTACCCTAGATTGATTGTATAGTAGAAATATGCTGGCAAAATGATGAGTTTTATTTTAAATAATTAGTTACTATACTTATAAAGTGTTGAATTTCTACAGTAAGTGCAGGAACAGGAACCTAATATTTCTTTTCTTTTTTTTTTTAATTTTATTCACTACTTTTAGAGAAAAGGGCAGGAGGGGAGGAAGAAAGGGAGAAAAGCATCAATGTATGGTTGACTTTCACCTTCCTCCAGCTATGGACCTGGCTGGAGACCTGGCTTACAATCTGGTTATGTGCTCTGACTGGGAATCAAACCAGTGACCTTTGGGTTCACAGGCTGGTGCCTATCCACTGAGCCACCAGCCAGGGCTATTGAACAGCCATATTGTCATCTGGTGGTCACAAAATTTGAATCATGTCTGAAGACAATTCATCCAACTCTCTAATGTTAGCAGAAATAAAGATTTAACAGTATTCTTCAGCAAGACATGACATATGTAGTAATTTTTCAAAGGACCTTTGCAAACTGTCTTACTTTTCCCTTTACAACAACCCTGAAATACAAGCAGGATGTTATCCTCATTTCAAGATGACAAAACACCATCACATAAGTCTTTCACGGTCATCTACAAAGTATCATGGAGATAAAGGGAAAAACAAAAGTTAATGTCCTGCATTCTGCATTATTTCCTTTTCAAAATTAGAGCTCAAAATGGTTAACAAAATGTCATTTTCTAGTCATGTGTAGCAAGAGTTATTGTAAGAGCTTCCCCTTTTCAGTGCATGACTGGTGGTTGTTTTTCCCTTCCTACTTTATCAGAAGATATTAAGAAAATAGTCTAGGAAAAGACCTAAGAACAAATAAAATTTTTACATGATCTTGATGTCCCAAAGTCAAATGTATTATATTATTTTATTTTTATTATTATTATTTTTAATCCTCACCCAAGGATATTTTTATTGATGCTACAGAGAGAGGGAGGAATAGAGAGAGACAGAAACATCAATATGAGAGAGAAACATCGATCAGTTGCCTCCCATATGTGCCCCAGTCAGGGATCAACATGCAACTTTTTGGTGCATGGGCCAATGCTTCAACCAACCAAGCCACTGGTCAGGGCAAAAACCAATATTTTAGCAAAAAGGGAATGGATGTAATACAACAACAATAAATTTTTTTAATAATTAAATTTAAAAAAGAAAAAAGAAAAACCAATATTTTAAATAATAGGTTTATTCTAATTGTTCCACTACATCTTTCAAAGTAAAATGTAAATTGGCTTCAGATTTTTAGGGGCGTACTTTCTTCTTCTTCTTTTTTTTTTTTTTTTTTTCTTTTTAAAAAGCTCTGGAATGTTTTTCTTTCTTTTTTTTTAAGATTTTATTTCATTATTTTTTAGAAAGAGGGGAAGGGAGTGAGGTAGAGAGGGAAAGAGATATCAATGGATGGTTGCATTTCACCTGCCTCCAGCCATAGACCTGACTGGAGACCTAGTTTGCAAGCTGGTTATGTGCCCTGGCTGGGGAATCGAACCTGCAACCTTTGGGTTTGCAGGCCAGCGCCTTAACCACTATGCTACCAGCCAGGGCTTAGGGGTGTACTTTCTAACTTGTGTCTTAGTGTAGGCAAAGGGCTCTGAAAGGTAGTCCCAACATAGGTCTATGTCTGACGCAAGAGAAGGTTACTTCTCAGCCTTGTAAACAGTTCAAGCAACACCAGAGGGGAGAGGAGGCTCTCTACCTTCAACACAAGATTTCCAAGGTCTCTCTACTAAGAAACTGCAGATGAAGGAGGTGTGAAATGACAGTAGAAGAGGTAAGAGAAGAAAGATATAGAAGTGTGAGGAGGTAAGGTTCAAACAGAGCATTGAATGGTCCCTGCTCTGGGAACAGGAAATGGAGCATCACTAACTACAAGGCTGGTGATTTAGAGGACAAACCTGGGGACCTATGTGCGGGATACAATATGCATGGGTTTTCAAGATGTTTCCAAGTTTTATTAGGGAATTCCCTGCTGAATCGATTCCTTGGTCACACACTGAAATATCTGAAGAATCCTGTTTCTTTGGCCAATGATAGATAACCTTGACTTCTTAGAATCAAGTGAAGGAGAGACCCAAGAAGCCACCCACTCAGCACCCAAGACTATACCACGTAAGAGCATTAGAACTGCATTTCTGTGTGAAAAATACCCAGAGTCTAAATCCAGAACTGTTTCCTGATGAATCTTACTTGACGTTCTCCACCTGCATTAATTCAGTTACTTGTAGGACTTCATTGTCTGCATTTCACTTCTCTGCCTCTATTGCAAAATGGCATTGTAACCCTTGTTAAACTAGATGAGCCCAATCAATCAATATGTTGGAAATGTAACAAAATATTCTGGTAAAATGACACTTTATACTATGTACAAACTATCTCATATGTTAATACTAAAGAGTTGAAATAATATACTTATTTTCCAGCAACTTGATTTATATCCTACAGAACATAGTGAACACCATATTTCTGTATTTGTTGACAGTATTGTCATTAGTCTCCAACTTCAAAAGTCTTCAAAGAATCATTTGTGCTATTTGATTACTGACAGAGAAATAGCTTCAGCCAAACTACTCTCAAATCCAAATGATGGTTAAACTATGAGCTCACAGGGATTTTATGAATAAAGGTTCATTTTCTTTTCACAAAAACCTTAACAGGTAGACAAGATGCCTAGGTTATCCAGGCATTATAGATGAGGACATTGGAGGTGGTAATGTTTGAAGGTCACTTATAAGTTCACATGGAGAATAAAAGAGAGAGCCAGGCAGGTGCCCAGCATTAGGACCCTGGGCACCAGAACTGGGTTCAATTGAAAAAAAAGAGGAAAATGCTTGTCTCAGCATTGAGATTATCACTAACCCTGTCTGCTGTGTGGGTTGTCCTATAATTTGTAAGACTTTTGTGTACAAATAGATGTTTCTTCCCTCCTGCTTTACAGAGCCCATGGATTTCAGAGAATCATCTACATGCAAGAAAAGACTTTGGGAAACTGGTAAGAGTACATAAGAACTCTTCATAGTTATGCATGAACAGTGTTTTGTACAAAATAGCCATTCCAACTTTTTTAAGGTCTTTCAAAGTAAAATAGAGATTTGCTTTCATGTTAGCCAGTTTGGATTTTTAACTTTTGTATAAGTTAGGCTAATGGCTGTGACATATAAAGAAGCCAAAGGCTCGAACACAACAGAATTTCAATGTTCTCAAGTAAACACTCTTAGGACTGTGAGATGGTGGAGGGGTGCAGCTCTATTTTACAAAGCCATTCTGGGAAGCAGCCAAGTGGGAAATCTGTCTTCTTCAATACCAGGCTTCCAAGATAGTCCTGGGAGAGAATCAGAGCTAAAAATAAGTGCTAATGCAGATACAAAAACAGCAACAAATCCGTAAAGAGACAAGTAGGAGGGGACAGAGAATCCAGGAAAAGAAAACGGAGGGCCAAGAGAAAGCAGAGATGCCCAGGGATGGAATACATTTGCCTCAGGCTCAGGGGACAGTGAGGGACAAAATAATGACCTACAGGTCATGTGAATACAGAAGGCAGGTCATGGAGGTCTGAAGGAGGGACATTCCAGCCCTGGGCTTTCAAAGCTTCCCAAGTTTTTTCTCCATTAATTTCTTTGTCACATACTGAGACTTTCAAGGGATATTTGCCCCTTCTGCAGGGAGAAGTTATGAAGGATTTTCTGAGTCCAGTGCTGACGAAGCACCACCCAGAGCCTGGAGCTGTACAGTGACAAGTGACTCTGATGAGGAGGGTAAGGACAGCAGGAGTCTATCCAGGGCTCTTGTTCCTCTGAGCGCACCCCACATCATCCTGGGAGCCCATTCCTGCCTCGATCTCATGGGGCCACTTTGAAAGCTGCAAAGAAAAGGAGCCTTATAGCTCAGGCTCAACAAGATGGGTCTAGTTGGAGAGCAGTGCACCTTACTACACATTCTCAGACTCGTCATCACAGAGTGATGCTGACCTATGCAGCACCCATCTGTAGAAAGCAGAGAAAGTGGGACAGTCAGCTATTGGTCAACTTTGTCACTTACCTGTTCAAACCTCCATAGCCTCTTGTCATACTCTCTCATTGTTGACAGAAGGAAAAGCTTCTGGCTACTACCATCAAATTTCATTTATAACTTTTGACAGATGAGCCCCAATAGTGACATTGGCCTATAGAGTGCTATTCCAGAATAGCTTTACCAAAAAAATATATTGCTTTATGTTTACAGCAATGAAGGTAGGCCAGGTGACTGTTGTTCCCCTCATTTCACAGGTGGGGTAAGTCCCATAGATAACAATCTTTTATATCACACATGCTAAGTTAGTAGAAGAGGAGGAACTTAGAGCTTGGACTCCTAGCAAACATATATAACCTTTTATTAAAAGCCTCAGAAGCCAAGTGTGAAATAATAGTTTATTATTTTAGAAAGACACTGCTGTTTATATCCTATATATTACAAAACATGCCCATAGCTTCTGGGGCCCAGTATATTATCCCATTCTATAATATACTACAAGATATTAATATTCCTTGAGCAAATTGCAAGAATTCACAAGTGTGATAAATTAAAAGGTTATGTAGCCTCATGGCAACTGAGTCCAAATTCCCTGACAAATTAGTTATCTGCAAACCTACTAAAAAATGTTGGTTTTCAAAACTTCTTTGATTCTGCATGTAGGCTAAAGGATTGTGGGCCTTTGATTTGGTGATCTCTTTCCTTCAGATGGGAGGAGACAGAAATGATTATCATCATGTCTATATGTGCCTAATTCTTCTGCAATATGAGGAGTCATAAGATTTAACTGTTTTTGTTATGGGTTACAGATTGTGTTTTCTTTTACCTCCTAGATTTTCTGGATAGTAGGACCCAACCTATTCGTGGGATGAGCCATAAGAAAAGACGTAAGAACAATTAAAATTCTTGAAGTAACACATAGCTTTCTTTGCTAAAAAAAAAAAAAAAATAAAGATTCAGTCAATTTTTTGCTTATTTCTTTTAAATAAAAAAAGAGTACTTTGGTGGGATTTTAAATGATACACTTTGTACACTTTGCATGGGGTAGGGTGGGCTAATTAGTATAAAAGTTCAATGGCACAAGGGCAATACAAGTTTGTTCCCCACTCATGTAAAGTAGTTCCTGGGTGGAGGGTTGCTCTGCTCCACATCTTTAGGGGCCCAGCTGATGGAGGCTCTAGCATCTTGAAAACATTGCTTCCACGGTTCCCCCCAGATAAGAAACAGAGTAGAGGCAGAAGTATGTGCAGACAAATGGAAAGGGTAAAATGGATAAGAAATGGTGACAAAAGGGACTGCCTTTCATGACAAAGCTGTCCCCTTTCCTTGGGGGTGGTTCCTAGAGCCACCTTGATGGAGTTGTGGAGCAGCCTGGAAGTAGGAATATTCCTACCCCACCCACCCCTTCCAAACCTCCCTTTTCCAATTGTCCTGTTGAAGATTCTGTGCTGAGTTGGTTCCTACGATGCAGACGGAGACTACCATGGAATTTTCTCTCTTTCTGCAGGGATAAATAGTGGGGACTCTGCCAAACTGACTAACGAAGAAGAGCCTCAGGAAACTTTTAGCTCAGCCTTAGGAAATCAGTCAGGTAAAGAAGATTAAGATGCCAAGCCTTGGCCTGCGAATGTCAGGAATCTGAATTAAAAGCTACTGTTTCCAGACACATTTTATTCTGAAAACCTTGAAGACCTTATACCCAGTTAATCCTGGGAACTCCTTTCAGCCTTTCAGGAAATGGAAAGAAGCAGGAAATTATTATAAATGAGTGTTTAACAGGATGGGTCCTGTTAATTAAATGTGTATCGTTATGTATCTCTGTTGTAGAAGAAATAATTACCCAAATGATGACATCTTTTTTATATTTACCCTCATGCTTCTTTGAAGTAAGACCTTAGATGTTTATAGTGATATACAAATTAACACTAATATCATTTGCAATTGTAAAATCTCAATAGAAGAGTGATTTTGCTATGTAATTATAGACAGAAATAAAAGTTTCAGTTTATTCTCAAACTTTAGCATAGTTTTTCACAGATTTCCATCACATTGTAATTGGATTATACCATGTTATTTTAAAGTACTTTGGCAAATAAAATCTTACTTTGTCATCACAAAATCCTTAAGATTTAGGCAGGCTATCCTCATTTTGAGATGAAGAAATTGATGTACAAATTTATAATGATCAAAAAGGGTGAGTGTTGCATATAACAAGCAGGAAGATAAGAGTTAGGTCACGTATTCAAAGTCCAAAGAGGAAATGCAAGGAATCTGGCAATTTACAGGGAAATGTATGTCTGATTCAAGGAAACTTACTTAACAACTACACACACACACACACACACACACATGCCTGTGAGTATATATCTACATATATACACACACACATATATGTACATATATTGGTAGGTATATAACAACCATATATCTTGATGGGGAGGGGAAATTAAAATCATAAAGAAACCAAGAGATAGGAATTGAGCCAGGTATATGATATACAAAACACCTAGAATAATGAGCTAAAAATAGAGAAATAAAAATGAGCGGAGATTAACAGTATTGTTGATTTTCTTTTTTCTTTATATATATATATATATTTTTTTTTTTTTTTTTTTTTTTTTTTTGCTATTACAGTTGTCCCAATTTTCCCCCCTTTGCCCCCCTCCCCCCAGTACTCCATTCCCTCCAGCAATGCCATGAGTCATGCATATAAGTTCTTTGGCTTCTCTGTTTCCTTTGTTCTTCACATCCACTATCTATTCTGTAACCACCAATGTGTACTTTTCTTTTCCCCCTTTCACATCCAGACAATTCACCATTTACTGCCTTCTGTCAGCTTCTCAAATCATATTAATACAAAGTTTTCTTTTCATTATTCCAAAATGCCTATGTTAATTCATTTGTTTAAAGAACTACTCTTTTAATAATATTAACAAACACATGTAAAAATACATTTACACCCATACCTATTTTTACACATATTTAAAGTACATACTGGATTTTAAAGAGTTAAAACAAAAACATTTAAAATATGCCAATAGCTTACATAATTATTACATGTTAAATGATAGTATTTTAGATACTAAGCAGTTTTTTCTTCTTTAATACCTATTTTACTCTGGAATGCTATTTTCGTGAAATACATTATAGAAATGGTGTATTACAGAACTCACATTTGTGAAAGTTGTCCTAGAGACAGTGCCAAACCCATAGTAAAAATGAATTTGGTTTTTGAGTCAGATCCTCCCCCCTCCAATAATACAACTCAACTTTATTTTAAGCTACTGGAACTATACCTTGTGCCCCTTGGAGTTTTCCATTTTAAATAGTAAATTTATTTATTTATTTATTTATTTAAACTGTGCACAGGTCTTACTTCTTTCAATACCCTCTGTTTTTCCTCTACATGTGTTTTACAAGTTAAAGCCTTCAGAAATAATGGCACTTGCAGTGCTCAGCCAGTCCCCAGAGTAGAAATTATTATGTCTACTAAGTTGGGGTTAAAAATTAAAATCCTTAGGATTTAAATAATTTTGTAGAATAGTATTCTAACTTTTTTTTTTTTTTTTGAACTTGTGGTTGATTTCCTAAACTGACCCCTGAACTATTTAAGAGTCTGTTGAGGTAGAGATTAGGTATGTTCACATTTCAATAATAAAGTTTGCTATAGCATTCATTCCTTTTCCCAAACATCTCCAGTTTGGGGGCCTTCATAACTGGAAATGTATATTTCCACAATTTAGTTGAAAGGAATCTCATCTAATTCACATGCTAGTATGAGAATATATACTGTCTATATACATCAATCATATAGTTTAGTAGTGTGCAACTTCCATTCAAATTGGTCTTCATTCTCAGCATCTCTTCTAATCTAAAGATAAACTGATTTCACAACATACTCATGACCAGTTGGTTGCTATTTAAAACATAAATTGCTAACAAAATCTATATATTACATACCCACAAATAAGCACATGTTTTATAACAGTGAATAAGAAAGATAGCATGTCTTCTATGTAATATAGATCCACATTTTCTTACTTTTTTCTTCTTCCTTAACTAACAGTATTGTTGATTTTGAAAGAGAGAAACAGAAATCAGGGACAGAGAAGCTCATAGAATCAACATGATAGAGCTAGAAATGTGTAAGGCAGAGCAATGAGAAAAAAAGAAAGAAAGAAAGAATAGAATGAGGTGTGACTGGGTTAAAAAAAAAAACAAAAAACGGACAACAGCTATGTGCTATATGTGAAGTGTAGTCGTTAGAGTAAGTGCACTTTCCCTTAGTTCCTCTGAGCTGTGAACATAAGTCAGCACAACCACAGTGAAGTGTGTTTTCTAGTCACCATCTACTGTGTGTCATCTTCTTATTTCCTTCCGGTATCCTGTGGATTCAAAGCTCTTCAAATGAATAGAGGAAGAGAGTCAGATGAGGTGCCAGCCTATTAGCATGTGGGGAAGCCAATTGTGATGCCATTTAGCAGTTATCTTTGTCTCCTTGTCTGCACAGAGAAAAGAAAAGCTCTTTCTTCCTTTTCTTACCTCTCCCAAAATCATTGCCACGCATAAGCACATGCTCATTTGCAGGCAGGCTTGGGCACAGATTAGGACCACATCATACAATCGAAGGGGGCCAGAGGGAAAGAAGAGCAGGACTCCTGAATTGAGGTGATACTTGGTAGATAATTAAGGGGAAGGAGTGGAAAAGACTTGGGTCATCCAATGAAAAGGTATCTGAGTAAACTTTAAATTCTTCTAAGTGGACATGAAATCTAAATATTACCTGGTGGGAGTTCTATGATGGAAAAGGAATGATTTTCAAGATATATCTCAGAAGTTTAGCAGAAATATGGCAATAAAGTCTGAGACTACCAACAGACCTGCAATGTAGAGAGCTCATAGGGAACTAGCTCAAGAAATAGGGGTCAATAGTATGGTCAAAGACAAAATAGTAGGCATGGGTGATGATGAAAGTAGTCATCTGTGAGGTGAAGCCAAACATAGTTGAAGAAAGTATAAAGACAAAAGGATTGTAATTGTAAAAATAGTCAGAAGATTAAGAATAGATTGAAAGGAATAAACTAGAAGTAAAGAGAAACAGAAGGGAAGTGACCATGGAAAGAGGATTGCTTCAATAATAAAATCAGATCTAGAGATAGAAGCATAGAAAAATAGATGGGAATGAAATACTTACAGTGACTGATAAATGGAGAGGAATTAGATGAGGCACCATAAGAGCTGTGTAGAGAACAGATTATAATATGAGAGAAAAAAGATAGGGGGGTGCGATGTGAAAGGGAGAGAGGAGGAAGATGGAGAAACTGTGGGATCTGAGATGATCTGAGACAAAAGCAACGCTGGCACATGGAGTGATCCACACTAGCAGTGACTTTTCAGAGTAAGGTGTCCCTGGCTATCAAAGTGGCCCCTGGAACTCACCCACGTTACCCACCAGGCATTTCATCCACTCTTAAGGCTTCAATCACCATCCGCAACCTAATGGTTCTTAATCATACATCTCCAGCCCAGCCCTGTCTTCTTTGCTTCTAAACTCGCTCATCCAAATGTCAGAAAGCCCTATGCTCAAGGCCCTGAAGGCTTTAGCCTTCTCTACTTAAATGACATTCCATTTGAAACTCAACACTTCCAAAACTGAGCACATCACATTTTCCCTTAAAACCAGCATCTGCCTCATGTTCTCTAGCTCTATAGCACACTATTCATTGACCCATTCTTCCAAGTTCATGTTCTCAGTCACCAGGGACACCGCCATCTTCATAACCAACATAGCCCTCTGTAACCCAACTCTCTGAATTCATTCTTTTAAATGTCTCCACCCTGTCCATCCCCATACTATCACTAATTGATATCTACATCCCTTCTCACTGGAACCAGAGCTCCAGGCTCCTGCTTGTCCTCCTGCTTTTAAATTTGGTCCCACCAAATATATTCTAAGTGATTGAGCTAAACTGATCTTTCAAAAAAAGAAAGTATGTCCATGTTGCTATCCTATCTAAGACCCAATGTCCTTCACTCTTGTTCAGCATTAAGTTAATTCTCCTTCTTGTGGCCCTGAAAGCCAACTACCTCGAGGCTCCTGCCTCTGTGTCCATCATCATCATTGCCACTAACTTTCCTACTGCATGTTCAGACATATGAAACTCCTTGCCTTGGTGGAATGTAGACCTTTGCACATGCTTCTCCATCCATTTGGGGCTATTATCTTGGCAGCTTTCTTCCTGAATCTGGCTAACTCTTGCTTCCATGATATATCCTCTGAAAGAGGTACCTCTTCTCAAACTAAGCCAGTTTGCCCTGCCTTATCCCCACCCCAGAATATTCTGTGCGATCTGTGCTCTAACATTCTTCAAGTTTCAATATATTTCCTTCTTTATGTGTCAATGTCATGGTTGCTTGTAATATTGATGATACTGATGCTTCAGTAGCCTTACACCCTTACATTGTCATCAGCATGCATCTCAACACCTGGCACATGAAAGAAGCTTAGCAAACTTGTTAACTGAATGGACAGAATCTGTCACTCTCAGTATTCTAACATTTGGAAATTTGGCAAAAATTAGTTTATTAGAGTACTTAAATGGAATGTTTACCAAAACTTTTTTAATAATTACATATACATATGTATGGACATATAATTGTAAAAGTATTTCTGGAAAAGAATAACATCACATAAAAATAAATACAAATTTTTATAAAAATGTCATTAAGGAATGGATGGGAGAAGCACATAAAGGAAAAGTAGAAAAACAAACATGCAGATTGGGGCAAAAAGAAAAAGATAAAAGAGAAAAATAGATTGAAAGGAAGAGACAGAGACAATGAGGAACAACAGCAGACAAAGAGATTTCAGAGGAAGAGCCATCTTTTGAAGTAGGAGAGAGAGAAAGAAGGATGTTTGGATGGCAAGGGGTACAAAACAAAATTGCAAATTAAAACTGTTTGCAAAACATTGGAGCAGAGCTCCAAGAACTTGGAAGTGAGAAGTGTCATGGGTTTATCAAAAAATGTGCCAAGAGGCCAAGAAGCAAGAACTGAAAGTAGCCAAACATCTGATATGAGTAAAGCCACCCAAGGGCCCTGGGGTGGAGGTGATTCAGCGGATACCACAGACCCTTGGGATGTCAGTGATAGGTGATCAGGGTTCAAGGACCAAATGAAGCAGCTCGCCAACAGAGAGCAGGTCGTTATGAAAGTAAGAGTCACAGGACGCAGGCTGCAGGATGTCAGGCGTCTGAAATCAGAGTTGCTATTTTCTGTTGTACTTGACTCTGAGTACACATTGATAAGGAAATGCTCCATGCCATGGCAGAATCTTGTTCTCCATGCTCACTTGACCTGACCCTTTTGGGAACAGCAGGAAGGTAGGAGATCATGATCATAGTAGTGTTTAACAGAATGGATCCTGTTGATCTTATGTGGATGATGTACTAGAAATACACTAATTGGAAAAAAAAAAAAAAACAGCCTCTTGTACTGTATGAGCATATCAATTGTTGAACTATATAGTGACTTCCACCTTTGCTCCTGAAGCAAAGAAATCCAAGTGTTCTTCTGTTGGAAGATAATAGTGGCACAACCGTGAAAAGACCTCAAAAGACAAATAAATGATCCTGTTAACTGTCAGGAAAAAGACCTCAGATAACTATTCTTAAACTCAACATATAGTTTTAAAGACTGCCCTTCAGTATCTATCAATTTATATAGTGATTCCTCATTAACTTTTGCAAATAAAATCTTAATCATTAAGAAATCTAGAACTGCCCCTGGCTGGTAGCACAGTAGTTAAGGCTCCGACTTGCAAACCCAAAGGTTGCTGGTTTGATTCCCAGTCATGGCACATAACCAAGTTGCAAGCCAGGTCTCCAGCCAGGCCTGTAGCTGGAGGCAGGTGAAAGGCAACCATACACTGGTGTTTCTCTCCCTGTCTTCCTCCCTCCCTGCACTTCTCTCTCTCAGATTATGAATAAAATCTTTTTTAAAAAAGAAAGAAATTTAAAACCTAAACAGGATAACTTTTACTACTTACCTCTTTCATAAACAAGGAAACACATGCACATAAATAATGAAGAGTTTTTTCAGAGCTTCAGAGAAATAATGACCTTAGATATCAATTTGTATCCGATTCATGTAAGTTTTTTTTTTTTTAGAGAGAGAGAGAGAGAGAGAAACATCAATTTGTTGTTCCATTCATTGGTTTCTTGTATGTGCCCTGATTGCGGATCAAACCCACAACTTTGGGGTATAGGACAATGTTCTATCAACTGAGCTACCCAGCCAGGGCTGTTTTATTCATTTAGATACTCAGACATCATTATAAACTCAAACCTTCCACAATTTGAATTATCATAAGATTTGTAACTTTTATATATAAATTACAATTCTCTGACCACCACCTGTTACTTTCTAGATACCACGGATATTGGAAGCAATTCTACTTTGGAAAAAGACAGTGGGAAAAGAAGTAAGAGTGAATAAGAATTTACTTGATTTTTATGTTGCAGATTAACTATATTTAAAGCTAAAGTTTATTATCATTATTTTGCATGCCTTCCATAAGACCAAAAAAATGTCTTTTAAAGTAATTTTTTTTCAAAATGTTCATATATTAATGTTGGTTGTTATTCTAATTTTAAAGTATATGTGGCTTATAAACATTGGTATATGTCTTTCCAGAATTTTTCTTTGTGGCATATGATATCTGATACCATTTTTACCCACAGTAGAACTTCTTTCAAAATTGGATTCAGTGATCTCAATTCTTGCTACTGCCTTATCAACTAATTTTATGTAATATTCTAAACCTCTTGTTGTAATTCAACAGTCTTCATAGCTTCTTCACCAGAAGTGGATTCCATCTCAAGAAACCACTTTCTTTGTTCATCCATAAGAAGCAGCTCCTCGTTTATTAAAGATTTATCATGAGATTGAAGCAATTTAGTCACATCTTCAGGTTCCAGTTCCATTTCTAGTACTCTTGCTCTTTCCACCACATTTATAGTTACTTTCTTCACTGAAGTCTTGAACCCCTCAAAGTCATCCATGATGGTTGGAATCAACTCCTTCCAAGTTTCAGTTAATGTTGCTATTTTTACCTCTTTTCATGAATCAAGAATGTTCTTTAATTCTGGTCAAGATGAAGGTGTACATAGACACACTTCACCTTCTTCTACAGCGATAAGAAGGATGACATCTATGTCAAAACAAAAAATAACCAAAACTACCAGAAAATCAAACTATATGGAAATCCAACAAACAAAGATATGAAGAAGTAATATTCATCCAGATAGGTAGGAGGGGCAGAGAAGGGGGCCGGAGTCCAGAGGACACAGTGCAGCAGGCAGTGACAGTGAAAAGATAATGGCTGCTGCTAGCCAACAACTCTCTTTCTGTTGGCCAGCCACTGTCTTTTATAGTGTCCTTCCCATTTTATAATGTCCCTCCCAGCCATTATAAAAGCTGGGAGGGACACCTTAGGAGTGATCCCAGTCCCAGGCCAGAATGTGCTGCCCATGGTTAAAGGCTCATTGCTTCTGGATTTGAAAGCCAGTAGGAATTGGAGCAGCATAAGAAACTGTCTCTCATAAGATCCTGTTTAGAAGCCCCCATGGTCCTAAAACATCTACAACCCAACCCACTCTAGGAACCACCACCTGGGAAATAACCAGAGGGATGCCAGTCACATACAGGAAGCAGATAAAGTGACTAGAAATGAGGCAAATGCTGAGCAAGAAGTGTTGTTCCCTCTCTGAGCCCTCCCCCACATACAGTGCCACAACATGGTGAAATGGGTCATCTCACACTGACAAATATCTAAGGCTCTGCCTCTTACAGTGTAACACATGCCACAGCTCTACCTAAAACACAAACGCAAACATAGGAGGCTGTCAAGTTAAGGAAACAGAGAAGTATGGATCAAAATAGGGAACAGATCAAAGCTCCAAAGGGAGAACTAAGCAAAGAGGAGATAACCAACCTAACAGACATGGAGTTCAAAACACTAATGATAACAATGCTCACAGAAATAGAGTATGGCAAATGCATAAGGGAAGAAGTAAAGGCCATGCTTAGGTAATGAAGAAAAATCCACACAAAACCAATGGTGAAGGGGAAGAAGCCAGGGTTCAAATCAATGATCTAGAACATAAGGAAGAAATAAACAGTCACCCAGTACAGAATGAAGAAACAAGAATTGAAAAAAATTAGGAGAGGCTTAGGAGCCTCTGGGACTTTAAATGTACCAACATCTGAATCATAGGGGTGCCAGAAGGAGAAGAGGAAGAGCAAGAAATTGAAAATTTACATGAAAAAACATGAAGGAAAACCTCCCAAATTTGGCAAAGGAAGTAGACATATAAGTCCAGGAAGCACAGAGAGTCCCAAGCAAGCTAGACCTAAACAGGATCACACCAAGACACATCATAATTAAAAATGCCAAAGTGTAAAGATAAAAAGATAATCTTAAAAGCAGCAAGAGAAAAGCAGAGTTACCTATAAAGGTGTTCCTATAAGACTATCAGCTGATTTCTCAAAAGAAAATTTTCAGGCATGAAGGGACTGACAAGAAATATTGAAAGTGATGAAGAGCAAGGACCTGCCTATCATTTAGAATGGAAAGGCAGATACCTTGCTTCACGGGCAAGGTAATGCTAAAGGAGTTTATCATAACCAAGCCCTTATGATATGAAATATTGAAAGAACATATTTAAGAAAAAGACCAAAACTGTGAACAATAAAATAACAACAAACTCACAACTATCAGCAAATGAATCTAAAAAGAAGCTAAGCAAACAACTAGAACAGGAACAGAACCATTGATATGGAGAACATCTGGAAGGTTATCACCGGGGAGGGTGAACACGAAGAATGGGAGAAAAGGTACAGGGATCAAGAAGCATAATTGATAAGCACAAAATAGATAGGGAGATGTTAAGAACAGTAAAGTAAATGGAGAAACCAAAGAACCTAAAGATGCATGACCCATGGACATGAACTAAGGGAGGATTACTAGGGGAAAGGGTAGGGAGACAAAGGGGAAAATATTGGGGCAACTGTAATAGCATAATCAATTAAATATACTTTTAAAAAAGGAATGTTTGCGATAGCATCTATAATGGTAAAACCTTTCCAGAAGAATTCCAATTTACTTTTTCAGCTACATCCAAAGAATAGCTATCTATGACAGCTATATTCTTATGAAGCATATTTCTTAAATAATAAAACTTGAAAGTTAAAATTACTCCCTGACCCATGGGCTGCAAAAGCAGATATTGCCTTAGCAGGCATGAAAACAGTAATGTCATTGTACATCTTCATCAGAATTCTTGGATGACCAAGTGCACCCAAGTCAATCATTTTAAAAGGAATCTTTTTTCTGAAAAGTAGGCCTCAACAATAGGCTTTAAATATTCAGTAAACCATGTTGTAAACAGATGTGCTGTCACCCAGGCTATGCTGTTACATTATAGAACTCAGGCTGAGTAGAGTTAGCATAATTCTTAAGGGTCCTGGGATTTTCAAAATAATAAATGAGCACTGGCTTCGGTCTTAAGTCATAGCTGAGTTTGCCTCTCACAAGAGAATCAGCCTGTCCTTAGAAGCTCTAAAACTTGCATGGACTTCCCTTCTCTAGCTATAAAAGTCCTACATGGAATCTTCTGTCAATATAGGGCTGTTTTTTTTCTACATTGAAAAGCTGTTGTTTAGTGTAGCTACCTTCATTAATTATCTTAGTTAGATCTTTGGAGAACTTCCTGCCGCCTTCTGCATCAGCACTTGCTGCTTCACCTTGAACTCGTATGCAATAGGGATGGCTTCTTTCCTTAAACGTTATGAACCCACCTCTGCTAGCTTTCTAGGCAAGCCTCTAAATTCCAGGATGTCTAAGATCTATTGTTCTTTGGTCTCCTTGACACTTCTGCTGACAGTTGCTGTCAGCTTCTGCCTGATTTCAACTGCTTTTTTACTTTTTTCTTATGATGAATGAGAAAATCCCGTGTGAATATGTACTAATAAAAAGCACACTGTAAATGACCGGTACTGTGTAAAGGTACTTTGCTTTTGCTGCTAGTATTGTTTTCAGTGTGATGACCACCAAGACAGTGTGTTGGTGTCTGAGAAGTTAGCCCCACAAAAGTTGAATGAGGACAAAAATAAAATACTTGGTGTTTATTGACATATAAAGCTTGTAAATCTCTACTCATGATGCTAAATGATTGCTTTCTTTTCTATTTAAAGGAGAAAAGAGAAGACACATAGATAAAATTAATAGTTTCCAAAAAGGTAAGAATAAATGTTAGGATTCACACCTGTGAGCTAACTGCAGACCTGGTTTGTCTGGGCAGACCCTAAAATGTCTGGGCTTCATAACAAATGAATTGCTTAGAGTACAGGCTGAATCACTATAACAGAGACCCTAAAATACAGTAGATTAAATCACATAATTTGTTTCTCTTTCATTAAACAGTCTCAAAATGGTAGGAAGAACCTGCCTTCTTCCACACACTGTTTCCCTCTGTGAGTCCAAGAAAGCTGACCTGGTCACTGTTGTCTGCCAGCCAGTGGGAGTAGAAGAAATGAAAGGGAAATCACCCATCTATTTCTTTTGGTGGAAAGACCCAGAGTCTTCTGCTCATATCCCATTAGCCAAAACTTAGTCACATACCCAGGGCAAGTTGTAAGTGAGGCTGAGAAATATAACCTCTAGTCAGTCAGCCATGGGTCTATCTGCAACTCTATTCCTATGAAAGAAAGAGAGAATAATTATGGGTAACAAATAGCTATCTGCCTCCTTCTCCATGTCTTCATTCAAACTCCCTGATTCCCTCAAATACGGAGGAAAATTCAACTCCTTTCACCCATTGGCTTTCTTGTCAACCTGAGACCCTTTGGCAAGAAAAAGAACAAGCACCTAAATGCAACCCAGAGACAAGCCAACCTTACATAGGAAATAGCACCAGGAAATCGCATCAGGAAGGTTTGTTGTAACCAATGAACACAGCCCTTTGACAGAATGAGGAGAAGCAGGCGGGAAGAACTTGGACTAATTAAGCAGAAAGCAGAGCCCTAGTATCACATCAGATCTAAGCCTGGGAGGTGTAATTGTTTAAGCCACACTCAACCAGAGCATGGAGCACTGTGCCCAGCAAAGGATCAAGATCATGAGTGGCTCTCATTCTCTGAATCAGTTCTGCCATTTTTCATTTCTATCCCATTTCTCCTTTGCTTCCTCTTCTTTTTCCCTTCCCTCTCCAATTCTACTCATGTGCTTTTGTGTGCTTTATTTCTTTTGTTCATTCTCTGGCATCGTATCATATAAAATACTGCTGCTAAGTTTACATGGTGCTGTACAGGTGGCTGGGGTTTTCTCCTCTGGAGTTAAAACATATTTGGATTTGCTTTTTTGGCCTTTCATGTATTCTGAGTATTTCTGCCACCTTGTTTTACATATATATCATATGTTACATATAAATATATTTGTATAAATAATATGAACATAAACATTTAAAGGTAATACAAATGAATATATACAAATATTCTTAGCATCTCCTTCATTTTATCTCTATCTTATCTTTAGCATCTTGATTATTTCCCAGGTTATACTTACCCAAGCTAAAGATTTTTTGCCTCTGAGCTTTTATAAAACCTCTTTATCTTACCCGCTTTATTAAAATAGTTGGAATTGGTAATCTAAGTAGAAATCACTTTTTTTTTTTCCTGCTTCCTTTTGAAATATACTTTCTCAATTTTTTTTCTGTCCCAGACTGAAGTCTTAGATAAACCCCGGAGCTATGCTAGTCCCTTTCAGTGACAGCAATATATTCTCAATATGTAAAAGCCGGAGCTGATATGTTAGAATTGGAAAATGTGTAGTGAGGAAGTTGGATGAGACCATCCTCTTCTCCCATCCACACTTCTTCTCTACTTGCAATCAGGATCTATTGCTTTTTATCTGATTCAAGCTTGGAAAGGAAGAAGTGGTAAGGAGCAGAAATGTCCTCTTATGATATATCCATGTTTCCCGGATATGGTGGATACATGTATCCCATTTGGAGGTTCTTCGGAGACCAATTCTTCAGAGAGAATTTCTCAGCTGTAGTTCTCTGAACTTGAAAACTCCAACTGACTGCATACCACTTTCCTCTTAGTCTCCCAGCTGTGAGGAGGTTCACACCTCATTCATCTAAATGGTTCTCCTAGAAAGAGCATCTCTTAAGAAGAGCTGAGCTCCTCCCTTCCCCAGAGGGAACCAGGAGAATCACACCTTTTTACTGTCCTCCAGGGAGCCTGGAGCTGGCTCCGCATATGCTCATCCTCTCCAGTCTTCCCAGGTTTGAGTTTTCAAGTTTCTTTACATTCTTCACACTCCTGGAGAAACGGGTCATTTACTTTAAAGCGGAAGCTTTCTCACCTGCTGTAAGGGATGAGGGAACAGTTTACCCAACTACTATAGAAAGTCTGCAGTGTCAATAGTTTTTGAACAGGGAACCCCAAAACAGCCACTCTACTTCCATTGGGGTCAAATTCACAAAGAACAATTTCAAATAAAGTACAGTGACTGTACATTATTAGTAGGTCCTAAGCCCCAAATTTTTCAGTAAAGAGACCTCTGGTAAGCTGAACCAGACTACTCTTAAACCTTTGATTTATGTGGCCTCAGCAGGTTTGGTGAAAGGTGAACCCAACAGTACCAGAAAAGGACACAGAGGGACACAAAGAGAGTGTCTGTCTCCAATGTCTACTGCTAAGCAAGCCCAAATGTAGTCCCTCCATAGAACTGGAGAAAGAGTCAGACAGATAGACAGACATGTATGAACATGGCACTCATGCCTCACCGTCTGTCCACTCATACCTCACCATCTGCACAGTCTGAGAGCATATTCACCTGAGACAGGGTTTCAACAGCTCTTCTTTGATACTCTAACCCTAAGGCTTCCTAAGGCTTGAAATACTTATATTCAACCAAGGAATATTTTTTCCTTTGTTTGTAGGTTTTTTTAACCCTTTGAACTTTTTTTGAATGAATTCTCCTTGGGTAACATTCAATTGGTTAGTTTCTTAGGTCTTAATTTTTTGCCCAAACCCAGATTTCACTATATTTTCACTTTCACTATATTTTCAGCCCAGAAGTCTTCCTTCTGGACTGAGATAATGACCAGTACTTCATCCATCTAGGTATATACCATCACACCTCCCTAGGCAATCCAAATTCTTGCATTGCTGCCTTCTATTTCCACCTTTCAACCAAAAAGCAATCTACATTGCTACACTTAATTATTTTAATTTATGGATATTTCAGTTTTTCACTGGTAATGGGGATAATAAAAGTTTCTATCTCCTAAATAGATTAGTAAATGTAAGAATCGGGTGTTCATGTCTAGCACATAATAAGCACTTAACAACTGTTAGCTCTCATTATTCTTCTCAGAGTTCCTTGAGATATAAATGAAACTCTGTCTTAAATTCTTTTTTTAATGAGTGTGGGTATAAATGAATTAAGATTAATGTGAGGGTAAAGAAAATGAAATCTAATATGAACCCAGATTAAACATCTAAAGCTTGGTAAGTGGAAGGCTATGGGGTTTTGCTTTGTTTTTTTCTGCACAAGACTCTTGAAAAGTTAGAGTAAAATGGAATTTTTTTAAAGCACCATTAAATACAGTGCAACTTTTCACAGTGTCTGTTTTGATTTTTTTTTTTTCAGTGAAAAACAGAAGCAAACATGGAATCCAAACTCTGAATAACAGAATCCCTTGGAAAAGAGGCAGACCAAAAGGTAGAATTTTTAAAGATGGCTATATTTCAATAACTAAACATCAAAATTCTTGTGCTTTACTCTTTGCTTTTAGTAACAAACCTATTTCCCTAATCACCCCCATGTAACTGTACTAGCTATTGAGAAATATACCAGATTTCATCAATTCCAAAATGCATCAGGGATTGAAAGATGATAACACTGCAAACAAGTAACTTGGTGATGAATCTACAACCAAGACCCAGGGCCCAGGGCCCACTGCAGGGCTGCCTCCACTGAGCCCATAACTTTCAGGCTAGAAATACAGCTGACCCTTGAACAACAGGTTTGACCTGTGCTTGTCCATCTGCACTAAGATATTTTAGGTTTCACACCTGAGCATTCAACCAAATGCAGATGGAAAACTATTTTTGCATTCCCAACCACAAATTCACAATTGCAGATGGAAAATATTGTTTTCTATTCACAGTTTGTTGTACCTGTATGTATGAAGGCCAACCGTAGAGTCAAAAGTTACACCCAGAATTTCGGCTGGGTGGGTATCTGTGCCCTCTAACCCCCCCAAGTTGGTCAAAGGCCAACTATAGGAGCCATGAACCATTGTGCAACTCACACGTGATGATAGCTCTTTCCTCATGTCCCACCACTTTAAGGTGATTATGTGCTTCACCTCTTCTTACTAATTCATAAAGTAAAATAAAATGAGGTAACAAACAGTAATAAATTGACTGACTGCCCTCCCGTACCCTCACATACAGTTTCACACCCTGTGGATCTGTATGGGTATGAAAAGGAGCCACAGATGGCTTCCTCTTCTTCATGGTGAGCAGGGAACCGAAGAAGCATCCTTAATGGATTCTCCTAATTTTTAGTGCTGGTTGAAAGGGCAGGAACAGCAGCTCCTCATTCGGAGGTTCATTTTGAAATCTTTACATCTGTTTCTAGGGAGTCAGATTCTCCATTTGCCATGCTCCACCCCCACCACATAGAGGCTCTAAGATGCATAGTCTCTCCCCATGCAATTTGGAGATGACTCTGGAACCCCAGTGAGCTTCCCTTCCAGCTGGCAGAGAGCTGGTCTGAGGGAGAAGCAAGGGAAGCAGATAGGGCAGACACTATTTCCAGTTAGGCTGCCCAATGTGATCCTGCTTCCCACTCAGCCAGTGCCTAGCTCCAACCTACAGACACATTTGCCAAATTATAAACAAACTACAGTCCAAAACTTTTTTTCTGGCCACAAAATTGGTAGGGGAGGAGGAAGGAGAGGTAATCTGACTAGAAATGTTCTCAATGTATGTTACCATCTCTCAGTAAAATGGTGGCAAACTTGCTTGGGAATTAAGACAATGGGTTGTCCTTCTAAAAATTCTGCACCTTGTGCAGCTACCTCATCGCTCCAGGTGGGCAGAGCGTTTCTCAAGAACACCCAGTCATGTCCCATCCCCAGGGCCCTAATCAGGCCACGGAAATTGTGCTTCTTTATTGATTTCCTTGCTGGCTCCCCGTTCAGCCTCTCTCCCACTGCAGCATGCTCTAGTCATGACCTTCACTTTTACACTTCTTAGAGATGAGTCTAACAGTCTCTGTTTCCTTGACATCCCCAAGGACAGAAGTCCACCTTCTGTGTCGGTCCTTTAATACTTTCTTTCTTGGATTAAAGAGAGGTGTCTGACAATTCTCTCCAAGGAAATGCAGCTTTTCTCACTCGGCCTGGTGGTAGGGAGGGCTTATCCTGTCAGAACCAGCCTCACTATCCCCCACCATGTTCTGTGCAGCACAGCTGGACTAGCATCTTTCATTAAGATATATAAGTGTCGCCTATTGTACTGTTCTTGGGTGTTGAGGCTTCTGGTGATGGTCTGATCTGCTTTTTTGCCCATAATGAATAAACCCAACGATTAAGAAAATTATTTTATATTGATTTTAATTTTTCTGACCACATTATTATTTATAAAGGTTAATGTGGGCTTTTAGTATTATTAAGATGATAAACCCAAGAACAGTTAAATCCTATTTCGTGCGGGCATTTCACTTCCCCAATGTAAGATACAACAAGTTGCTGGAACATGCAAAGAACCATTGCAAAGCAATGCTCCTCAGCACTTGGATACCTATGACCTGGTGTTCAACCCAGATTTCTTCGTGCTGAGGACTGGCTAAACATGGAGCTTCTGTTTGTTTACCCTAAAGGTGCCTGTAAACCTGAAGGTTTGAATGAAAGGGGTGTCTAGCTCACCCACTAGACCCAGAAGGATTTAAACAGAGAGAAACTAAAAGCAAGAAAACATATTTGCCAATAATAGTGACCGATGAACAGACTCAGGTCATAGTCAGCGGTTTACTTTAATCTTTCGAAACATTTTGTGTTATCTCTACCCACCCCTACAACTTTTAGAACTTGGGCATTAATTCTGTAACTTTCTCTGAATTGGGTTAGTTTTTAAGCCTTTTCTTAGTTTTTGCCTCCAGAGTTAGTACAAAAATCTTGTACTAACAAGTATGCAAGATTCAGTTTGTGGTGGCTATCCAATTGGTAGAGATCTACCCTTGAGACATTATATTACTGCCTTTATCTGTCTCTTTATCGAAGGAAACCCCCAATACCTTATTTAATTTGAATTGCTGTCTCTATGCATTTATTCCTCACCAATTGAATGAAGATAGAGTTAGTTACTATGGACACATTTGTCCTAATGATGAAGTGAGTTAATAGAACTAAGATCTAAGGATGGTTCCTAGAACAAAGCAAGCACTCAGCAGCTGTCCAACTTTATTATTCTTCTCATCCTGTTGCTTGGGAAATACATAAAGCACTGTTTCAAGTTCATCTGGAATCATTTGTAGATCTTAGTAAAAGAAATTTAGGATGAATCTCAGTTAAGTATCATCTTTGTAACTAAGTCTAGGCCTGGGTGCAGCAAACTCTGGCCCATAGAGTAAATCCAGCCCATTGTTTTATAAGTAAAGTTGTACTGGAACACACCCACAGCCACACCTTTTTACTTATGTATTGTTACCTATGAAAGATTTCACAATACAACAGCAGAGTTGAGTAATTACAGACCTTAAATGTAGTCACTATCTGGCCCTTTATAGAAAAGTTTCTAACTCCTCTTCTAGGCATTTGATATATTTATTGAAGTACTAGACAGGCTCCTGAAGAGATGGCATTTGAATGGTGTTTTTCTACAACACTACTATTTGCAATGGAATTTTATGAACAAGAGATATTTATGTTATTTTCTTTCTTCCTCTCAGGGAAAAAAGCACTCAACTCTGGGCCTTTGAAAAGATACAGGAAAAGAGGTAAAAGGAAGTGATTAATACACTTGTAGTAAATAAGCATCTAAAATTTTATTTTATACTCTGCTTTCTAAGTGACCAACTTCCTAACTAGCTTATAAAGCCAATAACAACATTAGTCATCAGCCTTACTCAATTTCAGCAATATGACAGAAGGCCGATAAATGCACTCTATTGATGTTAATCAATTGGTCAGTGAGGGAGTACAAGCCTCCCTGGGCCTGGGCAGGGCTCCCTGCACTGCACCAATAACGTTTTAGGATAAAAATACAAAGGGTGTGACTCATGTGCTGTTTTGCTCTTGAGAGCATAGCGAGCTGGTGGTAGCCCACCAAGGCAGACCCTGGGTGGTAAATCAAGACCCTAAGTCCTAACATTCCTTCAGTTGTGTGATTTTTGCCGGTCATTTCTTCTTTTGCTTCAATGTTCCCCTCTGTAAATGAATGATGGGCCTTCTAGGCCCTCCCCAGCTCTAGGAAAGCTGGTTCTGAAAGGATCAGGGACAGCCCCCACCCCCAATCCTGGACAGAAGCCACAGCATGTCTCTTCATGGATCCCCCTCAGTGTTAGCCAGAAAGACAGGGGCAGGTACTGCTGCTCATGAAGTTCAACAACTGCAGAATCAGAGCCCGGTGCCCCATCCAAAGGATGTACAAAGGCCCTTTTCTGCACAGCTTGCAGTTTCTTCTAGAACATCTGCCCTGAATGTCAAAATGAAAGCCACACAGAAAGTTCACATGAAGAAGTGAAACAAGGCAGAGAGCAAGGAGGGAACACAGACGCTGCTCGAAGTAGGGTCACCATAAGCAGTTAACTAGTTATTAATAAGAAAGTGAGCAAAGGGAATTAGACATTAAGTTTAATAAACTGGGAGTATGAGCCTGTTGGCTTCACCAGGAAAGCTTGACCTTCCCACTCCAGGGATGACTCCAGGGAGCATCGCTCCGCCAAGGGGATCAGGGCACCTTCCTCCCACCCCTTCTCTGGTACCAGGTTGGTGGGGAGCGCAGGGGAAGGTGCTTAACCACAGAGGCTGGTCGGTCTAACTAGGGGGTGGGCCCATCAAAAAGCCCATGGTTGGAAAGCCTGGAAAGCTGATTGGTTGTTTTGAAAAAAGCATTTAGTCCCAAACCAATCAAAGCTAATATAATCCCCCAAGGGAGCCACTCTCTCTCTCCCCTCCCCGCCCCCTTCCCCCGCCTCATTGCCTCACACCTTCAGTCACCCACGCATTTGCTGGCTCTCTCCTGCCTGGGAGAGCCCGGCGACCATGCAGGTAGAACAGCTATGGGAGCCTCTGCAGGCTGCGTGGGCTCCGAAGGACTCAGTTTTACTACAGAACAGAAACCCTGGACCTCGGCTTTTGTTTTGGCCTTGCTGAAGGCAAAATAGGACTTTTTCCAATGGGGGTGAAACAAAGAAGGGACACAGGGGCAGCCCTCCTCACAATAAACCATCTTGCCACACCACAGTCTCCATGAAAGGGTCTTGGGGATGCTGTCCCTGTGATCCCGTGGGAGGGCTGATTCCCACCAACAGCACCAGGGGCTCCGCTGCCACCCTGCTCTCTGCTCTCCCAGGGAGGCCTCAGCTGACTACACAAAACTAAAACTCGAGGGGGTTTCCTCCACCCACATAACTTCAAAACAATAATATGACTAGACATCCTTCACCAAAACAGGAGAAAAATCAGTGTGCAGAGGTAGTTGTGGCCAATAAACCTGGGGGTTCCGGTCCTTCCAGGTAAGGCTTTCATTCAGGATTTCCGTGTTGAAGGAGTGGGAGGTGGCATTATCTTTATCTGTCTAGCCTACCCTAGAGGAAAGTCCTCATTTAAGGGGAACTCTGTTCAATACATTTTAACTGATAAAAGAAGGATCTCACAGTGGATGAGGAGAAAGAGGGCACAGTTGTAGAAGGTGGAATGAAAAAATAACAATGCTTCCTTGCAGGTCCAAGAATTCCCCGAGATGCAAATATGGATTTTCGACCTCCTAACCTTCCTGTGACTTGTGGTCAGGCAAAGGGGGTTTTACATAAGGAGATAATGAAACAAGGTGAGTCTCCTGGTCTTCTACCCTTATCAATCCCTGTGGATATTACTCTTATCGCTAAGAGTACTCAGTTGAACTCGCTGCTATGATCTATTAAGCTGATACAAAGCAAAAGCAACAAAGGAAAAAATGCCTGTGAGACCCAGTCAGAAGGAAACCAGGCGTCAGTTTCCAAGATTCCTCTCCCAGTGGAGTCGCACAAGTCACACTTAATTCTCCAGGAACAAATTATAACACGTGTGAGATGTGGTCCATCAGCAAAGCTGCCCTGAGCCCAGGAGCCCAGAGTTTTATTTTTTTTTTTAATCAGGGAGTTAGCTACTTAGATATACTTTACAAACCACTTACCAAACTTCCAGGCTCCCAGAAGAAACACAGGCGTCCAGCATAAGCTGTACAGGATGTGTGGGACCCCCTCCCCAAATCCAGATTCTCAAATAAAAGCCAAGAGCTGAGCTTGGAAGCAAGCATTTCTACAGGTAGCTGTCTCAGGTCTGCTCTGCCAGACCTTTCTGCACAGCATCCCAGATAGGCTGGAGGAGAGGTGGCATTTCTACTCCTTTTAAATTGATAAACATTAGCCTACCAGACCATCTCCCCCTTATTCCATGGAGAAGGTCCCTATAACACCCATTCAACACCTGATACAACAGCAATGGCTTCAGTATCGGGGTGGGAAATGTACGCATTTGAGAAATCCAACAATTCCCTGTAATATCTGTACCATCTTGTGCCAGCCAGAAGGAGCGCAGGATTTAGACTCAGGAGACTGGCTTCAAGTTGCAGCTATACCAAGAGTATGTTTCATCTGGACCAAGCCATTCCTCTCTTTCAGTCTAAACTTCCTCCTCTACAAAATGGGAAGTGTAATAAAACTCCCCTCACCATATGATTATGAGAAAAAAAATGGAATAATTTGCATGTTATAATTATTAAAGTACAACACAAATGTCCATCTGCCATGATTGGCACCAACATGTATAAATGTGTAGGTACCCTATGACTATGTTGCCTATGAGTAATTTAACTTTTTTATTATGTAACATGTCTATAATTACTTTCCACATAAAATAACCATGAGTCCAAAATATGAGAAATAATTGACTGCCATTAGCTGGGTGATCAACATTGTACCAGATGAGGTAGATATGGCTGTGGGGACAGCTGCCACATGGCCACCGGGGTGCCCTCATCTGCCCCTTTGAAATCAAGCCTGGCTTTATCCTCAGTCTCAGAGAAGGGAAGGAAAAGAATCCTTCCCTTGATTGTTCTTCTTCAGAGCCATTCATTTTTTATTTTGTTTCTCTTTTGAATCTGGGTAAGCACTTTTTAAAAGAAAATGTTGGGGAGGCTGGCTCCACCTCCGGCCCCTAGGGAACCATGGCGGTGGCAGCAAAGGTGGGGCCACTGCCCCCGAACTTAAAGCACTGTGTGCTGAATCCTTACCACTTGCCACATGAGTTCAAATCATGATGAGCACCAAGTATGTCCTCTGCAGGTGGAAAGAGCGATTATGGCCAACCAAGGTTTTGGCCAGAACTCAGATGTTAACAACTGAGAAAAAGGGGGAATTTTTTCTAAATGTTCAAATACTTTCCGTAGATAAAAAAGCAAAAGTGGAAAGCACTGAAGTGAAGATCCTGAGGAAGTCCCACACTGAGGACATCTCTGTCTTATTGGACCGTCAGTCTTCTGAAGAGTCAATGGAGTTGGATCCCATTCATCCTATCCTGGAGAAGGAAGAGGAGGATGAGGAGCTCCCAAGATTCCTTTTATATCACGAACCATGTTCGTTTGAAATAGGAATGCTGGTCTGGCTTAAATACCTGAAGTACCCCTTCTGGCCCGCAGTGGTGAAGAGCATCACGCAGGAAGACAAGAAAGCAAGTGTGCTTTTCATTGAAGGACACATGGACCCGAAAGGGCAAGGCATCACAGTGCCTTTCAGCAAACTGAAGCACTTCGACTGTAAGGAAAAACAGACGCTTCTGAATGAGGCCAAAGAGGACTTCAACCGGGCCATTGGCTGGTGTGTCTCCCTGATCACCGACTACAGGGTCCGGCTCGGCTGTGGGTCCTTCTCTGGCTCTTTCCTGGAATATTATACAGCTGATATAAGCTACCCCATCCGCAAGTCCATCCAGCAGGATGGTTTAGAGACCTCATTCCCTCAGCTCTGCCAAGGGGAACCCTGAGATGCCTGTGGCCAGGACCCCTGGGGCAGGAGGCAGCCCTGCAGAAAAGTCCTGCCCGACTGGTCTCAGGCTGCCCAGGACCTGGCCAACCAGGAGCTGGTTGGTGGAGTCAGTCCATCACGAAGGCAAGGAGTGCTGAGAGCCATCTGCAGGCCATCTTCAAGAACAGGAAGCCATCCAGGTGGCTGAACACGTTTCTGAACGAACATGGGGCAGTGCATGACATGTCTGGGGATGTACCTGGAGGATGAGAAACAGCCAGACCTGGTGGTGGAGCACTTGCAGGGGGTCTGCCGGGAGATGGGCCAGGAAGGGGACACAGATCAAAGGCAACAGGATCTGCTTTATCCTGGATGTTCTCCTGCCTAAAGCGATTGTCTGTGCAATTTCTTCAGTGGACACAGTAGGTTACAAGACAGCCGAGGAGAAGTACATCCGGGGACCTTTGCTGAGCTACCAGGAAGAAGAAATGTGTGGCAGCCAGCTCCTAGAAGAAAGGAACCAGCGATGCAGACATGGGAAAACACCGTCGTGTGGTAGGGACAGTCACCCTAGGTCCCTGTCCTATAAACATGCTCTCTGAAGGTGGGACTGGGGAGATGTGCACATCAGATATATCTGGGTTCTATTTTCCTGGATTTGGGAGGAAGGTACAGTTACGGAAAGCTCTTTAGAAGGACAAAAATGACCTATTTTACTTGATATCATTACTTGTGTGACTGTATAGAATAGTTTAACGTAATGTACACATTTGTCTTTTTATGTTAAGAAGCATTGGATCTGATATTAAAAGTTGTTGTTGTTGTTGTTTTTAATAAAATAAATAAAATAAAAATAAATGTTGGTAATAATCATTGCCCTTCTCATCACACAAAGTGTACCACACAGCAAGAAATCCCCTTCTGCCATTGTCTTTCCGGGGATGGGGCAGTGGGGGGCGGGGGGTCCCTGGGGCCCCTGAGAGGAAACTCAGCTTTCCTGTGTTGCTGATTCTAAGCCCAAATGGGTGGCCCAGAACCACGTGGTGGGAGGCCAGGTTCTGGGGTTTTCACAGGTGGGGGCACTTCCTGGCAGCAAGGGGAACTCAGTGCATCTTGCTTGGCCTTGCAGGAATCACAGCGAAGTGTATAAAGATGAAGGATGGAAAGCAGCTAACCCTCAAGGAATTTGAAATCGCAGGAAACCACGAAAAATCCAAGAATTGGAGGCTGAGTGTGCGCTGCGGCGGCTGGCCCCTGAAGTGGCTGATCCAGGTACCCTAACGACAAGGACTAAATCAAACATGCAGCTTTCCCAGCACCTGGGAAACCCTCGCAGCTCACAGTGGCGTCATTACTAACATGCCCCTCAGGTGTCATCCTAGCAGGCAAATGCAAGGGCTCTTACCCCTTGGAAGCTAAACAGTAAATTGTATCCCTGGGTCTTTCACTAGTCATTGGTTCAAGTAGCATAGTAAAATATGTGTCTGAAAATAATACACCAGTATGGGTGTTTCCTGGATTCCAGAACATTCATCATATTTCCCCGTTATCTCCTTTGGTGGCCATCTGGAATTCATTCTTGAAAAAGAGTGAAAATAAATGACATTCTAAAATACCTCCTCTGGTCCTCATATCAAAGTGGACAAAGTGAGGCAGGTCTCTAATGCACGTGAAGCCCTGCCTTCTCACTCTATCGCTGGCCCCAGATGGCTGGCCCTTCCTTGTTCCACTCGAATGATACTGAAAAGCTCTATGCTCAGCAGTATTTACTGAGATAAAGCTAACATCCCAGGACTGTAAGGTAGGAGCCCCCATCCCTAACCTGGAGGAAGGCTGTACATTCCCAACTGTAGGATCGCTGGTGCCTGTAGGATCGCTGGTGCAGAGACATTGGCAGGAAGAGATGCAGGGTTTTGGGGGAGAGGAAGTCCTTTCTGACTTTGAGGTTGAGGACAGTTTGATGGAATAGTTTGCGCTGAGCTGGGTCTTAAAAGAATAGTTCTGGCTAGCAAAAATGTAGGAATGGTGCATTTCACATAAAAAGGATGGCATGAAAATCCTCTCCACGATTTATGAAGAAGTTGTGGGTTCATTGTAGAGGTCTTGCAGCCCAGAGGAAAAATGAATGAACTTTTCCTTTAATCATAGGGGAGATCATGGGAGGTTTGAGTTAGGGACTGAGTGACAGGGTTGAAATAGTGCTTTAGCAATACTCCTCTGCCCTGGCTGGTGTGGCTCAATGGATAAGGCTCCGGCCTGCAAACCCAAAGGTCACTGGTTTGATTCCCAGCCAGGGCACATAACGAGGTTGCAAGCCAGGTCTCCATCCAGCCAGATCTGTAGCTGGAGGCAGATGAAAGGCAACCATACATTGATATTTCTCTCTCTCTCTCTCTCTCTCTCTGCCTCTCTCCCTATCCCCCTCTCTAAAAATAATAAATAAAATCTTAAAAATAAATAAATAAATAAACAACAACAACAACCAGCAAGCAGCTTTAAAAAAAGAAAAGAAAATACTCCTCTGATCAGAGAACACAATATGGGTTAGAGGTTGGAGTGCTTGAAGCCATGGAAACCTGGTGATCTTCACCCCCTTGCTGCCTGACACATCTTCATTCAACCTGCAAGGCCAACTTCCAGCAGCATGTTCTCTGACATCCTTTAAATTCACTGTGTTTGGTTTCCATTGCTGCTGTACCAGCTTTCCACACACTTGGGGCTTAAAACGATGCGAACCTAAGACCTTTCAGCTCTGGAGTCCAGAAGTCTGAAACCAGTTTCAGTAGGTTCAAGTGCAGGTGTCAGAAAGGAGCATTCCAGGGACAATGGGTCCCTTGCTTTTATCACCTTCTTGAAGCTACCCAAATTTCTTGGCTCAGGCTGCCTTCCGAGAATCACTTCAGCCTCTCATCCTGTCATCTTATCTGATTGTCCTTCTTCCTCTCTAAAGCCCACTGTGATTACATTGCCCCCCAGATAATCTGAATAACCTTCTCATTCCAAGATCCTTAATTGACTTACCTCTGTGAAGTCCCTGTTAGCACGTAAATTACCATTCACAGGCCTGGGGATTAGGACACAAGCATTTTATTCAACCTACTAGACTCACTCATCTCTGGAATACAAAATACTCTGTGAGGGCACAATATACACTTTACTGTCCTCACCCATTGCTTGCCTCCCCGAAAGCCTAGATATGTTTGTGTGCCCAAGGCCACTGGTAGGGCCTGACACCCAATACCTGTCACTCACCAGGTATATGCCAATGGAGCAGCCAACATGTATGATATATAAAGACAAACTAGAAGGATTCTAGGGGGAATGGAAAGGAAGTGGTGGGTAGAGAAGAAGTTGTAAAAAAAACTTGGAAAGACTTTCTAGGAGAGCAAGAAAGGGCGTAGTATTTCAAGCTGAGTCTGGATAACAGAGAGAGGCATGTTGCAGATTTGAGGAGGGAACTTATGGTCCATGAAGATGTCTTGAATGTGTGTTGCTGACAATGGGACATATCTGGGAGGCAGTTAGAAACACCAAGCTCAAAACAATGGAAAAAGTAGAAAAGTACCAGGTGAACTTATTTTGAAATCTCTTTTCTCTTTCAGAAAGGATTTCTACCAGATCCACCAAGGACCAGAAAAAAGGTGATTATCATAGGACTTTCAGCCAGTGGCTTACCTATCATCGTGTTGATTTTCCATTTCTCTGGCTCTATTTTACAGTGTCTAAATTCACTAATTTCACTAATTCTAATGAACCTTGATGTTATAATATGGTGTTTTTGCAGTTGCCGCCTTCAAACATTACAGTGTATGAGGCCAGGACTCCTTTAAGCACTAAAACGTTAGAGATAGAGGTGAGAATGGTCCTTTAAAGTAGCCAATGACACAGAGCCGATCTTACATGATTATTTCAACTTCATTGTCTAACCTGGGAGACTAACTCATGGGAACAGTGGAGGTTCTAGGACATCCAGGGAGAATGGCAATCACACAGCCACCTCTCGGGTTGTTCTGTCTTGGATCCACTAGGGAGTTTGTCTGTGGCCTCTCTGCTCCATCCAGGCTGGAGGTCAAAGCTGAGCAGTCATTGTTCCCTACTAGAAGGAGGCCACATTATTTTACAGGATACCCAAGGTCAAGGCAAGCTCTGGGGATTCATTAGACAGTGGAAGGGTACTCATCTTCATGCAGAAGAGGTGCTGAACTAGGACCCTTGTACCTGTTTTATCCTTAGGGCTGAGCCCATGAGAGCTGTGGTAGGCAGTGGAGTCTGCAGGGACATCTATATAGCTTCTAGGACTCTGGGCCCTGTGGTCACTGGGGCAGCTGATGAGTCCTCAGCCTGAGTCTCTCTTTGCAGTTCCAACTGCATCTGCAAAGACCAGTGCCAGACTCCTTCCCTATATGGCTTCATAAAAGCCACCTTGGGTCTGAGAACCAGAGGTTGAAACCTGCATTGGGCCAAAGTATCTCACACAACTTAATATTATTTTTATTCTTCAATTAGCTATGTAGACCCATAAAAGAAGATGTGAAATAAAGGGAGAGCTGGGTCATGAATCCTTTATATAAAAAGTCTGTTCAAACGTGTGGTTGATGAAATCTCATATTCAATTTTGTCACTCCCTCTTTCTCTGCTTTCTGTAGATAATACCAGAGTCTCACAGTAATGACTTTATTGACCCATATGTAAGTACAAACTCCCATCTGTAACCCTTGAATAATCCAGGCCCTTGTCCTTGGTACATTACCTGGGTCATTGCCACCTTTCCCTGAAGTGTGCTCACACTCAATTAGAAAATGTCACATGTCACATGTTACATGTCACAGTGAGTGATGAGCAGAGAACAGCAGATGCATCACCCGCATCAGGTGGATGGTTCTGGGGTTGGGTGTCTCCAGTGTAAAAGCATCCTTTCCATTGTTCAGTGGAAACTTTCCTGTCTCCCCATTAGTATGATAGACAGTGCTCTAGACCACTCAAGTCTCTAGGAGTGAGTCTTGAAGAGGAAATGAGTGGGGCTGCCCTGCAGAATAGTGGTAAAGAGCAAACATGGGAAGATAGCAGCATTTTAAAGAAGGTAGAAGGTTGCCCTGGCTGGCGGCTCGGTGGATAGGTGCCAGCATGCAAACCTAAAGGTTACTGGTTCAATTCCCAGTCAGGGCACATAACCAGGTTGCAAGCCAGGTCTCCAGCCAGGTCTCCAGCCAGGTCCGTAGCTGGAGGCAGGTGAAAGGCAACCATACACTGATGTTTCTCTCTCTTTCTTCCCCACCCCCAACTCTTCTCTCTAAAAATAATGAATAAATATTTTAATTAAAAAAATAAATTAAAAAAAAGAAGAAGACAGAAGGGATGGGAAGAAAAATCCCCAAACTTCCACTCCACAGTGCAGGCAGTGTCTGCATACCAGAAGGAATAGGCCAGGCCAAGCCAGCTAGTTCAAAGCATAAATCCTGCCATGAGTTCCGCAAAAAAAGTACGCAGGGCAAATGGATTCTTTATGGAGCTCCCTGTAGCTCTCCCTGCCCCATTGTCTAATATGGAAGAATAACTCAGGGGAGGTGGGGGTGCTAGGCCACCCCAAGGGGTAGATGGTGACATCGCCCCTCTCAGATCATTGTTCCTTGGATCACAGTGGGCAGTTTATCTGTTGCCACTTTTCCCTAGGCTAAGAGCAAAAGCAGAGGTGGTCTTGTTCTAGACTGGGAGAAAGTCAAGTCATCCAATGATACACAAGGTTCAGAAGCCTTGACCTGGCAACCTAATGTAGTGGACAACATCTATGAGTCTCACCTGTTGAAGAAAGAAAGAAAAGAAAGAAGGAAGGAGAAAGAAGGAAGGAAGAAAGGAAGGAAGGAAGGAAGGAAGGAAGGAAGGAAGGAAGGAAGGAGAAGGAAGGAAGGAAGGAAGAGAGCAAAGAAGGAAGGGAAGAAAGAACCAGTTGCATGGCCCCATGCCAGAGCAAGCCAGGTCCATGTGGAGGGTTCCCAAGAATGTCCCTAGCAAGCCATTCCACAGGTTTTCCTATTGGAAGGAAGAACATGGGCAAAAAACATATTGCATCTTAGAATTTCCTCATATATGTGACTCTTGTGCCTCTTTTTATACTACAGCCACTTCCCCTGAAATTTACTGCAGACCAGAATGTCTTCTAAAATCTCTGCTCAGCGTTGTTCCTTAGTATTTTGCGGAGAGAAATTTTCAAGGGTCACCTTGGTACAAGCAAAGTCTGTGTGCGCTAGAGTCTCACTAATGTCCCCTTCTACATTATCTCCCCTTCTAGCCGGAAAACTCAAATGAATGTGAGGTGTGTCATAAAAGAGGAAAGCTGTTCTGCTGTGACACTTGTCCAAGGTCCTTTCATAAGAAATGCCACATCCATCATATTGATCCTGACGAGTAAGACCTGGTCCTTTCTTGCCCTTCCTTCTTGTACAGCTCTTCCAGCCATGCACACTCAGCTCAGGAGGTCTGTCTCTGGTTGTATGTGTCTTGATGCAGACAGAGCAGGGTCCTTCATTATCAGAGCTATTGAATTGTACTGGCGGCAGCAGATTCATGGGAAGTGCAAACTCCTCAACTGTTATTAGGTGTGATAGAAAGGGGTGTCACAACCACCTGCCCAGATTTGTTCCCCAACCCATGCACATAGATGGGATCCTGACACCATACATTAGCTGCTGGTTGAAGGCATATGTCACCAGCAAACTTGGCAAAGCTGGGGCTGTGATGAGTCCTCAGAAGGTCATCCCCAGCTGACCCTGGGTGACAGGGTCCATGATAAGACCTGAAGTCTAAGGGTGAGTCCACTGGTGCATTCCCTTAGCTGTAAAATCCTTGGTCACAGGTGATGATGGCACGTAGGCTAACAGGAAGATTGATGAGGCATCTGTAAGTGGTGGCATGAGCAGAGGATACCTACCAAGAATGTAGGACAGAGTGTTGCCCTCCATGATGGGAGGACCCTAACATAGCCCACCTGCTCTAGAGCAGCTCCCAGAGGATGGCACCACCTCAGGGATATGGCATAAACGTCTGTAGTCAGGCAGTTTGCAGAGACAGAGGGTAGATCCACTTCTGCTTGAATCCACAAAGAGTTCCCTTCCATGCACCATGGGCTCTTTGTAATGGGCCTCTTTTTTTTTTCCAATTCCAGTTGACATGCAGCATTATATTAGTTTCAGGTATACAACATAGTAACTGTATGTTTATATAACTTACCTGTTGATGCCCCCAATAAGCCTAATACCCACCTGACACCATACATAATTATTATAAGGTTATTGATAATAGTCCCTATGCTATACTTTACATCCCATGGTTTTTATAACTGATAATGTATACATCTTAATTTGATAAAGGACTCATGTGGCCAGGAAAAAAGGCTAAATGGCATCTCTAAAAGTAATCATTGTATCCACTCATTATCAAGGGCCTCCCAGCACAGAGAGCCTGGTAAAGGGGATACTAAGGGAAAATAGAATATCTGACACTCTGTGGGTAGATTTCCTTCCCAGGAAGTCTCTGCAGCACAGATTCTAGGTGTAGATATGGCAATGCCAGCAGGGCGGATGCCTGTGCTCTGTGCTCACTCAGCAAAGTTGAGGGGCAAAAGCTGGTTCCCTGATTCTTCCTATGACCCGAGGGTTGGTCGATGCCCAAGACTTGGTACTGATCTCCCACACTTAACTGTGGCAGGCAGAGCTCATTACCACACTCATGTGGCTCAGATGAGAAACCTGAGTTTTGAGATGAATAAGAGCCCATCACCCACCATGGCAGCTAACTTGATAGACTACTTATGGGTGGGGGGGTCCTTTGGCAATTGAGCCCAAATGGGACTCCAGTGGGGAGGAGCCTCCAAGAGAGAAGTTGGCTACAAGGTGGCAACTAATAGCCCCTCTTAAATAGAGGACTTTCACACCATATAGACGGTGGCTGCTTCATGGAGAACCTACCCCTGCTCACTTTGTGTTCTGCCTCTCAGAAACCCATGGAGCTGCATCTTTTGCCAAATAAAGGCTATTCAGGAAAGTTGTCCAGAAAGTCAACTATGTCATCAGGAATCGGACGTCCTGGAGAGGCAGATGCTGCGCAAGGAGCACTTGGTGAGTTGCAATGTGAGGCTGAATCCTCCCTTCTCCTTTCTGGGTGGTTGAGAGGAGAAGCACAGTCTTGCAGGGGCTGGAGGAACGGTGCCCACAGGCAAGCTGCTGCCCCTCGCTGTGCTTAGATCACATGATCTAACAACCAAAATTCTTATTCTGAAGGACACGCCCATTCCATGGTTTCTTCATAGTCCATGAATAAGAGTTTATTCTCTCCAAGCTGATTTTCACTTAAGACCACCTCTATCTTTTGCAGAAATGTGAATTCCTCCTCTTGAAGATCTATTGCTCTTCAGAAAGCGCCTTTTTTGCCTCAAAACCATATTATGTAAGTAACAGCAACCAAGCCCAAAACTGTCATTTGTCAAATTTGTGATGTGAATGCAATGGGTACAAGTTACCGTTATCATCACATTGTTGAGGGACCTCTTAGTCAGCTCAGTCAGCCCTTAGAAGCTTAGGCTGTTGTAACAAAGTACCACAGACTGGGTGGCTTCAACAATGGAAATTTGTTTCTTGCAGCTCTGAAAGCTGGAAGTCCAAGACCTGGACACCAGCAGAGCCTGGTAAAGGCTCTCCTCCACAGTGCAGAATGCCACCATAGTATTTGATCCTCACATGGTGGAAGCAGGGAGAGAGCTCTCTGGGTTCCCCCTTAAAAAGGGCACTAATCTCACTCATGAGCACTCCACCCTCATGACCTAATTATCTCCCAAAGGTCCCACCTCCTACCACCATCATACTGGGGGTTGGGATTTCAGCATAGGAGTTTGGGGAGTGGAACATGAACACCCAGTTTGCAGCAGTGAAAGGTCTACATATAGAGAACCATGCTAGCAGCTTGCTCCTTGGCATTTTCATCCACAGAGTAAAAAGGAACCTCAGGGCCTGGTGAAGTGTGTGTGGTTAGACAAAATCAGGAAAAAGCTGATTTTGAAGATGTACCGCCAAGTGAAGGGGTTTGTGCAGGACATGCGTCTCATCTTTCAGAACCACAAGACGTTTTATAGGGTAAGTGGCTGTTCCTTGCACCCCCTTTCTCTTTCAATTAAGACACTTTGCCTTTCATCATCTTGTGTTAGGTAAATGTGACAACTTCCTTCATCATGCAGCAGCCCCGCATAAGTAAAAATTCTGGAAGGATTCTAACAGCCTGTGGTCTACAGAAGAGAAAATGACAGACCAGATGTGAGATGGCAAATCATTGCCTTAGAACGTCAGAGTCTACCCTCTCCCAGACAGCTGGTCACTTCCCACAGACAATAATACGGCAGATCTAGTCCCTTACACAGCAGAGCGCGTTTCAAAGGCAACTAATGCTTCTCTTCTCTAAAGGAAGATACCAAATCAAATTTCTCAACTCTCGAAATCTTGGATTTCTTTACATTCAAATTCCCTAGTGCTGCACTGAAAAGCTAACAAAGATTAAATAACAAAGGATGAGATTCCCCAGCCAGGGCACATAACCAGGTTGCAAGCTAGGTCTCCAGCCACATCTGTAGCTGGAAGCAGAAGAAAGACAACCATACATTGATGCTTTGCTCCCTCTCTGCCTCTCTCCCTTCCTCTCTCTCTAAAAATAATAAATAAAATCTTTTTTAAAATAAATAAATAACAAGGGATGAGAATGAAGGGAAAGGAAGGCACGCAAATTTGCCATTGGCATTTCCATGACCACATTTGTTGCAAGTGACCCACGCTGTGCTCAAAACTCAAATAACTTAAATTTTGTGAAATTGAATCAATCAATTTCTGATGAAGAATTAGACTACAATATCACCCTGTTTTTGCTTCTCTGTCATCCAGTAAAAGACAAATGATCAAGCTATCAGGGAACATAAGCTATTCTTCATTGGATAAAGTCTCACTTAAAATGGGGGGGCCAGCCTAAAGTGGACATCCAGGTTATCTGGGACCTTAGGAGTGTAAGCTCACAGGCCACGGCTGTTAATTGTTTTTGTCTTTGCTTTTTCAGGACCACAAATTCATCATGCTGGGACTTCAACTAGAGGACAAGTTTGAGGAGAATTTCAGGAACATTTTTGCAGTTCAGAAAATCAGCAAGAGCAATCCTCAACCTGAGCAGCCTCAGCACAGTGTGTAGGGCTGTCCATTTTTGTTTACCTTTTCTGAGCCCCCAGGAACATGTGGCCCAGCACCCAGGGACCCGGCCACCTGCTGCTATGCAAACGTCCTACCACACTTCTTATGGCAAACGTGTTTTGTTGCCATTCCTGTTCACTTATTTTTCTAAATGAAATTTAAAATTGCTCTGTCGTATTCTCCTATTAAATCATTTGTAGTGAAATCTACAATTGAAAAAAATGTTGAACCTTTCTGTAAAGGATCATATCATGTGCTTCCACTTATTTGACGTATTTATGATGTTCTTAGGTAAAGTTTTCTCTTCTTCTCCCCACATAGAACAGTCTTTCTTTTTTCTCTTTTCTTTTTTTCCCCCCTTATTTATTGCAATGTGTGTAACCCACCAACACAGAGTTAAAAAAAACAGGTTTGTAGAGTTAGCCAGGATTGTCAAGCTGGCTGAAACAAGTTTCCTAAATTACAGCCAAAGCCGGTTAATGTCCTGCAAGCCAATAAAATCATAATCTTTGGGGTTATATTTCAACCAAACAAATAGTTTGTATCTCTACTAGACAAAAATGTATAAAGTGACATGTAACTTCACGAAGTCAGGCCCTAACTAATGGTACGTCTCCTGATATAAAAGAATTTAGACCAGGGACACTGACAAAAGCAAAGGCAGATTTATTAAGGCTTCACAGAGGGTGAGAACACTGAGGCAGGGCCTCAGGTTCTATGTCCCAAATGCGGGGCACAGGGGGTTTATTACTGGGGAACACTGAAGTCACTGGGGTTAACCAGAGAGGGTGGAGGTTTTCCTTTTTGGCAACACGTATGACTGGGTATATGTTAATGACACGAAGTGTCCTGGGATTGGGCAGAGCATATGTTAGTGACACGAAGTGTCCTGAAATTGGACAGGATTTATTATGGAATGCTGGAAGGGACCTTCCCAAGCCGCCATTGAGTTTATCTCTGATTTGTGGCTTAGATCTGAAAAACAAACTTAAAAAGTGCCAAGCTAGCTCCTGGACCATTGTCTTAAGACCACCATCATCTGGTAGAGGTTGACTCCGTAGAACAAGTGTGGGGAACATTTTATTCCGCCCTTTTCATTCAAACACCTGATGCCCCAGGCTGGCCATCGGCGCACTCCTCGCCTGGCCCACGTCTCGGTGCTGAGTGCTGGACTTCCCGAGGTGCTTCCTCCACCCTGGATTCACAGCAGCCCACTGCACAAAGGAACAAAACCCAAGAGGCGGCAGGAAACCCCACAATAAAGGGATGTCAGGACAGCCCAGCAATTTGCAGAACTTCTAGGCAGGAATGTCCCTGCTCCAGACAGCCCAGTCCCCATCCCCCGTGGAACCCTGCCACCTGCACGCAGTCAGAGCTTCAGTTCCTCAGGGCGCTGGCATAAGGACAGATGACCCCCATGGCCACTCTGCTTATTTTGCTCTCTATTTCCTGACAGCTCACTCTCTTCTGCCCCTTCCGGCCGTCTCTCCCCATTTCTCTGCCTCTGCTTTTCTTTCTGCTTTTCTCCTGATTTCTGCATTGCCTCCCTCCAGCACTTTATGATGCGTCTTTTGTCCCCTTGTCCCCCGTCGATACCTGCTCCTCTTAAGCATTTCTTCCTCCTCCCACCCCAGGTCTCACAGTAGGTGTCCACTTCTCCTCACCCTCCCCTATGAGCTACAAGATCCCTGCACAGGGGTCTCCCTCTCCTGCACCCACCCTGTGCTCCCTGGGCCACCTCCAATCACTTCTGCTGTGACACACTAAGTGTCACCCCATGACAACCTTACCAATTATTTCAGGCCCTTGGTCAGCTGCTGGCCTTGCTCGCTGGCTTTCCTTGCTCATTTTGGAGTCACCAAATGAACTTGTCTCCTGCGTACCTGGCACATCCACAGCACAGGGTTGTACTTGATTTCCAAGCTCAGGGAGCGCTGCCCCTAGAATAAATAATGATGTATGGAGAATCTCCATCTGTCCCCTTCAGAGAGCCTGGTGGCACCCTTTCCTCCCCTCCCCCCATGTCACATGAGGCTCGTTCTTATGTTGACTCTCTGTACCAGCGTCTTTCTTTATTTCTCAACTGCTTTTCTTTTACGTTGAATTCTACCTTTTGGTTTTTCTCTTTTCCCTTCTGTGGCTCTTCTCACTCACTAGCTAATGATAATCTTGGCTAAATTTTGTATTTATTCCTAATTTATGTTCTTTTCCACAAAAGTAGCTTATTGACGTGTACTTTTTTTAGATTTTGTAAAAACTTTCCAAATAAATACATCAGTAATATAATGTTTGTCAAAACATGTGTTCAGCCTTTAGAGCACAGAAATACAAGTGCTTTCATTTCCTTTTTCTGACAAATACTTTTTAAAGATTTTACTTATTTATTTTTAGAAAGAGGAGAAGGGAGGGAGAGAGGGAGAGAAACATCGATAAGTTGCCTTGTGTAGGCGCCCCAACCAGGAACCAAGCCTGCAACCCAGGCATGTTGCCCTGACCCAGAACTGAACCAGTGACATTTCCCACAGAGCCACACACAGCAGGGCATTTCCTGTCACATGTTGGTTGAGCTCTTATTATGTGCCAGACACCATGCTCAGGTCAGAAGACACAGCAACTACAGGACAGATATGGTCCCTGCCTTGAAATCACAGTCACACAAACAAACCACATTATCATGGTGAAGTGTGAGTGCTGTCCTCCTGCCAGTCCAACGTGCTCCTCTGGGGACAAACAGAGGAACCAGTCCCATCCAAAAAAACAGAAAATGGCTTTCTGGAGGGGGTGTCATGTCACCAGGAGAAAGCCAGGTCAGGGAGGGAGAGAAGAGACCCAAACAGAGGTCAGAGTGAGGACAAAGGCAATTCAAATAAGTACAAGCAGCTGGCGTACTGAGATTTGGAATGAGGAAACAGAGCCTAGAGAAACAGGACTTGGAAGCTGCAGGAGTAAGAGTTTCCCAACACTTATTCCCAAGGGTTGTGAAACATCACTGGGGTGTAGATAGGAGAGCGGGATAAACACACCCACACTTCTGTAGCCGCCATCAGCTGAAGTTCAAGGGGAAGTTGTTACAGAACTGATTAGCATCAGAACATTCAAAATAGGAAGTGGTCAGATGAGAGATGCTGCCAAGGTCGAGTTGCAAGGCTGGGTAACTGATAGGGTAGGAGGGGTAGGAGGGGTAGGAGGGAGAGGGGGTCCAGGAGGAGTCATCCCTGAGTCACCGTTGCTGAGGAAGGAAGCTGGCAAAGGGATGGCGAACAAAGATTTCAAAGATGATGAGATCCGTTTGAGGAGCACTGAATCTGAGGTTCCTGAAAGAGATCCCAGTGAGATGTCCTTGGGCTCTTAGATGGCTATGCCGAGAAGACACATCTGATCTGGTCAGATGTATTTGGGGTCAGTTGGCTAAAGTGTGGACAGAAGCCATAGAGATGGGACAGTCCAGAGAGAGATTTACTTAATCTGAAGAGGTTACAAGTGTCACTGTACCCTGAAAACTCACTGTTAAAGGAGTTTTCTGGGTAAAACTCCAGAAGGCTTCTGTCCAGTGACCCTCCCTCAAATTCTAAATATTTCAGTGTCTCCTCTCCCCTGTCCCACTGACCTCTACCACTTGCTTTTTCATTTACCTTCACTCAACACTCTGTCTTCCTGGTTCCCTTGTTGCTCTCCCCCACTTTCTCTTTTCTTGGCATTTCCTTTCCCCTAGTGTTTCTCTCTGCATATACTCTTTGCCCCCTGCCCCTTGTTAGAGGTGTCTGTTTATCTCCTCTCTGCTGTCACTCACTCCCTCCCCTCTGTCTCTGCTTCTCTCAGGTTCACCTCTGTCGGCCTCTACTCTTCCCACCATTGCCTTCCTGCGAACTGTCCTTGTCCCTCCATCACCGCCAGCCTCTTCTGCTGCTTTTGTATGTAACACGGAACCCCTCCCCTCTACCATGTCCCTCTAGCGTCTTCCACAATCATCTCTCTCGCATGCCAATCTGACAGTCCTACTAATATTTGCATGTTCCTATGACAACTTCTGATGAGTAGGATACAGAATTCCCTCCCTGCCCACCCCCCACCAGCCTAGGAAAGTTCAGATCTCCTGTCCCTTTAGGTAAAAGTGGACTCATTCTGACTACTCATGACTCAAGGCTGCAGGGTTTCCTGTGAGGAGCTCGAATTGATAGAGGTTAGGGTTGCACCATGCTGTACATTTTTAGATGGTTAATTTAATGTCATGTGAATTTTACCTACATTGAAAAAAGAAAAAGGAACACAGGTGCTGAGTTCAGCGTGGCTGGGTTCATCCTTGCCTATCTGATCCCAGGCCAGCTACATACATGGTCTCTCTAGATTTCAGTTTTCTTATTGGCATAACAGACATGTACGTGATACTAACCTCTAGATACAGATGTGAACCCTGAGCCACAGCTGCCAAGTGTTCACTGTTCAGTGAGCTCTTAATAGCATTGTTTTTATTGTTTTTAACCCTTTTCTGCTGCCTTTTATTTCCCCTCCTTCTTCCTCTTGCTTAAAATGATCACACCTCTTCTCCACACCTCTAGCACTTCCTGTTTTTTTCTATATGACTGCCTTTCTTCTTGGATATTTCTGGCTTTTAAATAACATACCCCCACATTTAAATCAGTCATTTTTTCCATCATCAACTGTCTCCTCTTTGATGCTAACCTTGGGCCCGTTCTTCTTAGCCTTTCACCACTTCTCACTGAACTTCTCCTGTGGAAATTCATAATTTACACTTTAAGTCTTATTCCACACTCCAGCTTACTGATCAGAGACTCTCTCTCTCTCTCTCTCTCTCTCTCTCTCTCTCTCTCTCTCTCTCTCTCTCTTCCTGCCACCTCTTGCTAATACCCTTGAATTCCACACAGTCAGGTCCCTTTGGAATCGGTTCAAAGTAACACTCATCTGCCCACCCCATGTTCCTCTGCTATTCCTCCCCTGGCCCCATGGCCTCCTTTTGGTCTCTTTGTCTACTTTTCCTCTTAGAAAGCAGAAAACAAAGTTTGTGTCTTGTCATAAATACCTTGTTCACAGCTTGGCTGAGTGTTGGGCATCTTGTGTGTCTCTTCTCTGTCACTTTCCCAAGAAAGCAATTTGTCTGGGACCACTGAACAGAGGAAAGTTGATTAGAGATTGCAGGTGGGTGATCCCCTGATGAACCACCACCTCATAATTACATATGTAAGCCACTCCTGAGTCCACATCCCTCAGTGAGGGAAGTCCTGGCCCTTGGGTCACTGAATCTCAGTGGCTCCTGACTCGGTGTTGCCTGTCCCTTTCCCTAGGACAGTGAAGAGAAAAAAGCAGAACAGAAACCACTGAAATTCTACAGGTGATGAACTTTCAGGGTTTTAAAGATGGTATGGAAAGTGGGAAAGTTACAAAAGTCATGCATCCCCCAACAAGATGATCTGAGAGGAGTGAAAGCTATCTCAATGTCAGTTCTATAAGTGGAACATGTCTGTGAGCCCTGCAAACCTTAGGGAAGAATGGAGGAATTTTTTTGTAAAAGAGCTAAATATTCATAGAAGAAAAAAGGATGTAATTAAACACAAATTAAGCCCTAGCCCAAAAGACATTTGGCAGATCATTTTAATAATGAAATCAGAGAATATGCCAGTTTGGTTCACTTTGCCTAGCACAGGGCTCAGGGCATGGTAAACATTTCGTAAATGCTTGTGAAATGAGTGACTGAGTGAATGAATGGATGAAAAATAGCCTTGGACCTCAAAAGGGAGGGGAGAGACTTGGTTACCATTTTCAAAGCTTCTGTGGATCTGAATTAAATCAGGATACTGCTTCAGATGAGGCCGGCAGAAGAGGACTTGTAGAAGTGACTCATCGAACACCTTCTCGAGGTGGCAAAGAATATGGTACACCACTTTCTTTACAGGAACCAAGTTTTGACAGGCTTCTAGAGAATCCTTTTAAAAAGCCCGATTGGGGGAAAAAAATACAGAAAGTAATAGCTTTAAAAGTTAAACAGACATCAAGGAAACAAATGTATAGAATATTTATTCCACTTTCTCTGTGTAGATTACCATTTTTCATGTACCATTCTAGAGCTTCTAAAATGTTTGCTCAACTGCTTAAAATCCCAGAGGATTCCTCTGGATTTTTGCACGTTCGTCCTGACTAGGCTGTTTCAGGAACAGAGCTTACAGGGGAAATTCTGTTGACTGCACAGTGACCCTGGGTGTGAACAGTCCTGATAAGGCCTAGGAAGCTGGGAGATGGTCCTGCCCTTGCTGCAAAGAGCAAAAAGCACAGTCGCATGCTGAAGAGCTGGCTTCCTCCTCTGTGTCCCCAGGAGGACCCTCTAACCAACTCTGCTGGAGTCCCAAGAGTCCAGAACCGCCTACTAAAATGTAAGCACTTTGGAAGACACAACAACCAGGCTGAAATTTGATTTCTATTGCCACAACTTCCCTGCGAATTGCATTCGAGATGAGTGGGTGTTACAATGGAATACTGTCCCTAATCTTTTAATTATTTTAATTTTAGTACACTGTGTAAATTGCTGGGCACTTGCAAAGTGTATCCATTTCTATCCAGTCATTTCACCTTCACCCCCCACCCCACCCCACACCCTGCCACACACACACACTCCAGGATGCCCCACAGGAGAGAAGGGCTTCAACTGGAGTACAAGTGACTTTAGTGATGTCTTCTTGCCCTGTCACCCTTAACCTTGAAGGATGATTACCCTACTTAAAAGAGGCTTCCCATGAAAAGTATAAAGTTCTCAATTTTGAGTCCAGGATGCTAGGCTACCAGGGGAAGATATGGTTCACTTTTCTTACATTATAGATTTTTTCGGTGATGAAGGAGTGGTCTCTGAGACTCTCGAGGAAAGGAAAGGGCTTTTTTATTGCATTCGCTATCTCCACCTTGTTTTCCTTGAAGTGATTCAAATGGGTTTCATGGAAAATTCTCTTCTTATTCTGGACTATTGAATGCATCCTAAGGGGAAAGAACAGAATGAGAAATGACCAATGAAATGGAAGCAGAAGCTTGACTACATAGAACAGGCTGACAGTGGTAAAAGGGGAGGGGGGGGGGACTGGATGAAAGAAGGGGAAGGGATTAGCCAAAAACATGTGCATAATTTATGGACACAAACAATATGGTGATGTCCGGAGGGAAGGGGGAGTGGGGCTGGGAAGAGACGGGTAAAGGGGAGGAATGGGGACATCCATGATAGCGTCAACCATAAAAATAAAGGATAAATAAATAGGAAAAAGGATGCAACACTTAGTGTGGTAATCATTTCACAGCGTATACGAATGTCAGATTATTAGGTTGTAGACCTGAAACTAATATGATATTGTATGTCAATTATACCTCGATTTTTTTTTTTTAATCCTCAGAATTCAATGTGTGAAGAAGAAAAGGCTTTAGAAGAAATAAAAAGAGATCAGTGTAGAAACTAGGTGTTGCTCTCGTGGTCACGATATGCAGAGGGGGAAAGAAAAAGATGCTCTCTGATCCCATCCAACCCGCTATGGAAGACAAGGCAGACTCCCCTAAGAAGCCCGCTCAACCTGGAAAATCCTGCTGGGTCAACTTGAAGGAAGTATGGAATGATGGCAAGACCTTTCCAGGGTTGCAGGGGAGGGACTGACGGGTGACATTTCTGACCCCGCACACATTGCAGAAGCAGGGAAGATTTGAAGCTAAGGGGAGCCCCCTGAGGTAACTGTCTCTGTAAGCTCCAGCAAAAACCAGCTTCAGTTCAGGATCCTGTACTGACAGGTGCGTGTTGAGACCAGGGGCTTATCACTCAGAGGAGAGGGCTTCCTGGGCCCGAATTCAAAGGCAGTGGCAGAGGCCACTGCAGCTGAAGAACAGAGGGCCGGGGCTTTCTCTTGTGGCTGAGAATTAGATGCAAAGAGCAGAAGCCTGAGAACTTGTGATGGGAACATTCATTCCCAGCTCCTGCTGCTTCCTTCCAGGAGAGGAGACATCACTCTGTGTGACATGCCTAGTCCCTCCTCCCCGTGACAGGTAAGTTCTTGGATGTTTCTAGAGAAGGAACACAAGCTAAAAGCCACGGAGGAGAGGCGATCGCTAGGCTAGCATTTCAGGTACAATCGTGGGTGGGGCCAGCTCCCAAAGGTGGTGCCCAGTAGGAGGTGACCCACTGTTATCATATACTTAAGCCAAGACCCCCAAGCCAGGGTTGATTAGTAACAAGACAGATGTTATGATCTCCAACACCTGACTTCTTAGCTCTCTCTTAAATGGCTCTGAAATCCAGTCCATGTAAGGCGTTGCTGTGGGGCCCCCTTGCACCCCACAAAAGCCAAGTGAGATGCATAGCTATAATCTGTGCTTGGGGCAGGGCCGTTATGAATGCAGCTGCCTCCCCACAGAGGCCCAGCGCCAGTTCAGCCCTGGTGTGCCAGACCAGGACCCGACGGGCAAGTGGAAAATCAAGAGGTGTTAGATATTCAAGGCTCAGTCATGGGAGGGGATGTCCGGGAAGATAGCCAAGTAGGAAGTGCTAGGAACTGGTCTCTCCACTTAGGCAACAACTGTACTAGCAAAAGTGCCTGGAGTCACAATTTTGGAACTACATTCAAATGTTTTCAACTTTCAGGAGAAAGCTGGACAGGTAAAGCGCGGCTACTTTTGGCTAATTCCAGCCTTTAGTGCTACAGTGGTGACCTATTCCCGCCCCTCCGCCAGCCCAGTGGCAGGCAGCTGTCCTGATATGGCTCACTGCAACCAGAGTGGACAATCAGGAGCTTAACCCCTCAAATCTCAGTGTTCTGTTCTCTGATTGTTGGTCACCGATTTTTATGCCTGAGGTGCAGGCACAGACATAGGAAGCCATTGTTGCAGACCCCACTGGCTGAGGTGGTTTCCTAGGATTGAAAGGAGCTGCACCTGGGTTTCTTTTCTTTTCTTTTTCTTTTTTTTTTAATTTTTATTGTTGTTGTATTACATCCATCCCCTTTTTGCTCCCCTCTGTCCCCCCACCCACCCACCCATTCCCCCCAAAGTCAATGCCACCTGTTGTCCATGTCCATGGTTCCTTTATACTAGGTTCTTGTCTAAGCTGCTCCCCATCTTTGCCTCTACCTCTCCCTCCCCCCTACCCCGTTCCCCTG
>PVIW01004792.1:53891-122442 GCA_004026585.1 Noctilio leporinus | reverse complement strand
CCGTAATGGGTGAGATCATATGATATTTGTCCTTCACTGACTGGCTTATTTCACTAAGCATAATACTCTCCAGTTCCATCCATGTTGTTGCAAAGGGTAGGAGTTCCTTCTTTCTTTCTGCTATATAAAATTCCATTGTGTAAATGTACCAAAGTTTTTTGATCCAATCATCCACTGATGGGCACTTAGGCTGTTTTTATTCCCATACAAAAAAAAAAACACTTCGATTCATACCTCACATCATATTAAAATGTAATTCAGAATGAATCATAGACCTAAATATAAAGCTTAAGGCTACAAAACTTCTAGAAGAAACATGAGAGAAAATCCGAGTTTGGGTTAAGCAAAGATTTCTTAGCTATGACACCACAGCACCATCCACTTTTTAATAGTAATACATTGGATTTCACAAAAATCAAGAGCTTTTGCTCTTTGGCATATGCTGGTAAAATAAAATTTTAATCCATAGACTTGGAAAAAAATCTTTTCTAAGGATAGATCTAAGCACTTGTATTCAGAATATAAATAAGAACTCTTAAAGCTTAATTACAAGAAAACAAACAACCCCATTAATAAATGGTAGAAGAGTTAAACAGATGCTTCACCAAAGACTATATACAGATGGCTAATAAACACATGAAAAGATGTACAACATCATTTGTCATTGAGGAAATGCAAATTTAAACCATGAGATACCACTCCCCATCCATCAGAATGTCTGAAAGAAAAGAAAAACTGACCACAGCAAGTGTTGACAAGGGGGAGCTCTCACACACTGTCTTGGGTTAATCAATGTACCTGAGAAACCATAAATATGTCATTTCACATGATAAGACATTTGTAATGGCCCAGCGTGGAAATATCATGGGATGTGAATAGAGGAAAGCCTAAGGATAGATTTTCATCCAATGAAATTCAATTCCTTCCTCCCACCCCTGAATTTATTACAGTCCTGGCTCATGACATGTGTGACCTATTTCCTGCCGTGAACCACCTTGTCTTATTACCACTGCGACCTCAGTAAGGGGTGCGCTGTCATCAGGCCTTACACAGTTCCCACTTTAACTGGCACCCTGATGCCTTGTTCACCCAGCATTTGTTCTGGGACATCACAGGTTAAGCCAGGAGGATTTCTCTCTGGAGCAAAACACTTTCACTAAAGCTGCAAGAAGAAAACACCCTCTCTTAGAGAAGCAGGCTGGGTAAAGACACAGAACATTTTAAAGCAAATTAGTCTTTGTTTTCTGCCAGAAGCCAAGGCCAGGGTCTGAGTTGTACAAACCCGGGAGGAAGAAGAAATGAGCAACTCTCCATCATGTATTTGGACCTTGACCAATTCCTTTCAAGGTTAAGTCAAGCTGAATCCTTAGAGAGCGTTCGTGCCATAATATAGAATAAACCAGTTACGTAAACTTGAACAAGGGACGCAGGTTTTACAGCTATCTTGCTCCCTCCCTCCCTTTCTCCGCCTCCTCCTCCTGCTCTCTCTCCCTCTCTCTTACCCTCCCCAGCACCGTAAATCTGCAAAGGAATACCTCTGGGTGACGTTCCCACATCTGTGAGATGAAGAGTTGCATTACATGGAAGGCGCACAGGAGTGCCACTGGCTTGGAAACCTGGAGAGGTGTTGCTCCCTTGATCATGAAGGTTCCAGTGAAGCCCGAACTAGGCTACATTTTAAGCCCCGGACTAAGAGCTTCCATGGGGTTATTGTGCTATGGAACGTCAGGACGTTAAAGAATCTTCGAAAGCTGCTAAAGCAATCTGCCGTTAAGGCCTGCGTGACCTCGGAGAGTGGGTTTAACTGGTTTTTAAAAGCAGGTGAGATGCAAACAAGGAACAGACTTTCAGTGGGCAGAGGGGTGGGGGAGGGGGAGAAGGAGGCAAAGAGGGGAGCAGTTTCTTCGAGGAACTAGTATAAATGACCCATGGACACGGACCACATGTGGGATTTACTGTGGGAAAGGGGGTGGGGAGGGTGGGGCAGGGGAGAGCAGTGGGGGGAAATGGGATAAAGGTAACACAACAATAAATTAATTTAAAAAGACCGATGAGAATCACAGCTGCATAAACGAGCCTCAACCCTTCCTTCCATTGGAACCGCCAGGTGAGGCCAGCAGGTGTCCCGCTGTTAGGCGTCACCATGCTCACACCTGACCAAGCATGGGGACCACAGCCAGCCACAGTCCAGCTCCAGGGGCACGATTCCTCTGGCAGGCCCAGCCTACATCGGGGACAGCGCCTGGGGGTTCAGGCTATTGCTTCCCCCACCTCTGGGTGGCTCATGCAGGTTAAAAATATTCGTTTGTGCAAAGCGAAGACATTTTCAACAACAACAACAACAACAACAACAAAAAAAAAAAAGAAAGAAACTAATACTTTGTACTAATTCCAATAATTCAGGGGTAAATAAATGTTAAAATAGTGATGTTCCTCCCTCGGCCCCTTGCCCCGTCTCTAACCCTGCGGAGGTGACAGGTGGCGTGAGGAGTTGGGAGCATGTGCTCCCACACCGGGCATTGGAATGCATGCAGACTCACGTGCAAGGATACAAACTCATCTATCATGGTTATGTTTTCTTTTCCTCCTGCCGTGTGCTTCAGCCAGTCCGTCTGTCTCCTGAGAGTTCAGTGAAACCTGGTGGATGAAGTGCCCTCCTGTGACCTCACTGTAAGTGGCAGCAGAGGGACCAGCTAGGACGTGCGCTGCAAGGTACAGAGAACCGCGCAGGAAGGGATGACCAGAGTCTCCCGGAGCTGGGAGGAAGCAGACGGAGGGGCTGAGACCATCTTCAGGCCCAGAGACGTGAAACCCGGCTCCAGAGAAAGACCTCAAGCCGTGCTTTCCAACACGGGACCTCAGGCTCCAGAGAAAATTGGGGGCCCAGGTGCTTCTTGGGGTGAGGATGCAGGTGACACCGGAAACGGGGTGATCAGCCGAGCATCTGCACAAGAAGCTCCTGGATCCTCAGGTCCCCCTCCCCATTCTGAGCAATAGGGTGATTGTTCTCCTTGCCCCCCTAACCGAGGACCAGAGGACAGGTTCTCCCAGGTGGGCCGGCATCCTCTGCGGGGCTGGTTCCAACACTCACTGCGGGTCCCCACCCAGCGTTTGCCGTGCAGCAGGACCCAGCCGGGGTCTGGGGGTCTGCAGTGGGAATGGGTGCCCAGGTGATGCTGACGCTGATTCTGGGTGCTACACAATCAGCACTGCTAAGCCAGAGATCTGTGCTGAGCCAGACATGGGCACACGGGGGAAGTGGAAGCACCTGTGTCCTGGGACCACCCTGGGCCCCTTCTCCCAGGAGGGCCCCACAGTGTTAACAGCCAGACGCCCACCCCTGAGGTGGAAGATGGAAATTCTCTTCTGAGGGATCTGATCAGCCTGAAGGAAAACTATATCCCCTTTGTCAGTAGTGAGGATAACCCAGGGGTGGGGCCTCAGTTGACCCAGCAGAGGTTCCCCCTGCCATATACACAGCTATGAGTGACAGGGTCCCACCACCAAGTCAGAGGCTCCTGGGGAGGGGCCCTGGCATTTGTGCTGGTTTTAAAGCTTCCCTGGGGGTGAAGACACGGTGCCAGGTAAGAGCCACCTGTGCAGGTGGCCCAGCAGCACGCCACGGCCACACTCAGGAGCACTTCCCAGTGCCTCCCTGCTGCGTGTGACAGTCAAGTCACCAAGTAGTGAAGGAAACGCAAACGAAAATCAGAGACTGAAACAAGAAATGAAAAGGGAGACCTCAAGGGAAACAAATAATGGAGAACAATTTTTTTTCAAGAAGCCATAAATTATATCTTCAGACAGATAAAAGACGATACTACATTCATGAAAAAAGAACAGGATGTTACACAAAGAACATCCGGAGAACAAAAAAAAAGAGCTCTTGCAAGTTAAAAACAGGGTGATCGAAAAGAACTTTACACTAAAAGCTTTGGGAGTTATGTTGAGGACCCCCTGAAGCAGAATAGAGGGAAGGAGAGAAGAGAAATGGGGAATGAGAAAATTAAACATCGGTCTGGGGGCATAATACCTGACAATAGAAAAAAACAAAGACAGTGGAGGAGTGTTGTCAAAATAATCATTCATGGGGGGGAGCAGGGGTATATTCACTAATCACAGGTTCTGTTGGGTGTGATGGGGGTGTTCTGAAATTGTGTTATGGTGACAGTCATGTGACGCTGTAAATATACCGGGAACCATTGAATTGCACCATTTCAATGGGTAAATTTGAGGGTATGTAGAATATATATTTTAAAAAGCTATTTGTCTCAAAGTCCCCAGAAATCGGAGTGCTCAGACTGAAAGAACCCTCCGACCTCTCCGTAACCCTACGCTAACGCATCTAATGGTGTAATTTCAGAAGACTGGAGACAAAGGGAAGTCCCTGAAAGCAAAACGCCCGAGAAGACCATTCACACACACAAAATCGAGGATTAAAATGGCGTCGTGTGTCCCAGCATTAACACTGGACTCAACAAGGCAGTGGGGCAATGCCTTCCAAATCCAGATGAATCGATCAATCAATAAAAAAAGAAAGAAAGAGAAACCTCGATTTATTGTTCCACTTATTTATGCATTTATTGGTTGATTCTTGCATGTGCCCTGACTGGGGCTCAAACCCGCCACCTTGGCTCAATCAGGACGATGCTGTAGCCAACTGGGCTACCCAGCCAGGGCAAAGGCATGGGCTGTGCTCATACTGAAGCTGGTGAACCACAGCGAGCAGCCACCTAGCCAGAAAGCCTAGCCCACGGCCTCACAACTTCTCGGGGGCTTCTGTTGTGTTCTGGTGACCCTCCTATACATGGTGTTCCTCATAAAATGAAAACAACTGTGTTAAACTATGAACTTGATCCTGACAGAGAAAGCACACAGTCAGCGGGGGTGCTGTATAGACTCTTAAGAATTTCAGCCTCGGAGTAAACAAATCCAATAGCTCATGACATCGTTGCAACCAGTCTCGTAACTTGGGACCAGTTGCGCGGTCACTGAGATTTGATGTCCTTTCCTGGAAGATGGAACTTACACTCTCTTCTCATTGGGTTGCTGAGAAGATTAGATGAAATACTGAAATACTGTCTATTAAATGCAGAGCATGGCGCCAGGCACAGAGCCACCCTCACTAATTATTAGCAGCAGCATTAGTCCTAATACGTCAATACCATAATAGTGGTAGCGATAAAAATGAAGCAGACTAACAAAGTGATGTCATTCATTGATCAGCTTGGTGGCCCATAAATGCCAATGACTTATACGTGTTGTGAGTTTCGTTTGCCTTCATACCAATACGCTGTCCACAAAAATCCCCATTTTTTGTTTTTCTTCCAGCCACACCGAGTTGGATTTTCCCTTCTACTTCCAGTTCTCCCAGGAAAAGGCCTCAGAGCTTATGTCTCGACCTGTAACTGTTTCTGAGATGCAGTTTCATGGTCCCAAAGGCTTTTCTTCTCTATCTGCTTCTCACTGTTAACATCGTACCGACGAAATCTGGAAAAGATTTCAGTTTGTATTTCCCACGTGCGATTGGTCCACAACAGGTGTGTATGTATGTTGAGAGAGGGTTTAGAAGAGGATCCTGGACGTTCCTGACAGTTCGTGATTCGGGAATCCGTCCCTGACGGCATGGTAACCCTGGAGACACTGGCAGCGAACACCTGACCGTTGTTGTGGGAGCAATTCAGCTGTTGTCAAGAGGTAGCAAAACACTTCAAACAAGAGTGAGCACGTTGAGGCACGTGGTTTTCTCTCAGCTCAGCACCCGGTCACCCAGCACGCGAGGAGAGGGGCTGGACCTCAGCCAGACCCAGCACATCCCCGGACGGCAGTGGCAGGCAGGGGGCAGCTCTTGTCCCTCCGATGGGGTCAGTTGGGGCCGGAGAGGCTGGGGATGGCCGCCCACGAGAGAGCTGATACCCCCGCTCTTCTAATGGATTTCTGCACCTTAGTCTGCGGGGGAAGACGGACATGCCACCTCTGGGGTCTGTGCATAGAACATCCAGCTCCAGTGAGCACCCCCTACACGCGCACAATGCCCTTTCACCCCCGCCGGGCACGTCCCAGTCCTGGGGGTTCTTATGAGACACGGATGCAGCATGAACAGCTGAAAGAGACACAAGGACACACACCGACACACACACGACTCATTGAACTCACAGGCAGCACCGTGAAACACATGCAGAATTTTCTCAGGCGCTTTGTCATTTGACATGCACACCACCCCTGTGTGGAGTAGGATCACTTTCTTCCTCACAGATGAGGAGGCCAAAGAGATCAGCGCCACCGGAGGTTGCAAAATTAGTTGGTCGGAGACAGCGTTTGAAGCCACGTTTCTTGACTAGAAATGGTATCTTTTCCATGATACCATGCCGCTCCTTTTAAATGATAAAAGCCAGTATTTATTAAGCTCTTACTGTGGGCCAGGTGTAGCTCTAAACCCTTTTGTTATGTTATGTCGTCCTAATGACCCCAGTGCCATGGGCAGCTTTTTAACAGGCGTTGTGGATGCCTTGGAGAAAGACGAGAAACAAAGGGAGGGTCCAGAGGATTTCTGGGCAGCACACAGGTACTTTCGGAGAACTGAACCCAGGGCTCAGCTGCAGGAACCCCGCCCGTCCTCCAGGGCAAGTTGGGGTCCCAGCCCCAGCAGGTCGGGTGCCAGTTTAGGACCAGAGGTGGGAAGGAATGGGACCCTGGTGGTCACCATGGGGTCCTCTGGTGGGTGCCTTTGAAAACCTTGAAGCCCCAGATCCCTCAATACTTTGTGAATCTGCCAAGGTGGCCGCCCCTCCAGTCAGAGACTAGCTGGGAGACCATGCAGAGGGCTCAGCTTTTCAAGGCCATGCCCCACCTTCCCTCCTGGCATCAGACCAGAACCAGGGGTCAAGTCATCACACCTCCCAGCTGGGGAAGTGCGGGGCCTCTCAAGGATGAAAGGGACTGTCCAAGGGTGCGAGTCCAGCTGGGTCCTGGCGGTGCGGACCAAGGGGAGGCGGCCTTGGATGGGACGGGGCACTTCTGCCTACAGAGACTGCGCTGCACCGCCGGCAGGGGTTCTTGGAGGAGGTGCCCACGCGAAACAGGACGGACCAGGCAGCGCGGAGAAACAGCGGCGCAGCTGGTGAGGCAGGAAGGTCCGGGCAGACTCGGGAGAAGGCGTCCAAGGCCCAGAAGTCCCGGTAACTTCCTGCGGGCAGAAACCCAGCCTACGGCAACGCCTCCCCACCACCAGGACGGTGTGTTCATTCGAATCCCTTACCATGGATTTGCTCCACATTTTTTTTTTTTTTGGAAAGGTTTTCATTTACAAAAAACTGTCTCAGCGGACGGGAGGAAAACGCCTCCTGCGGCTCATGATGGTTTTGAATAGGAAATGTTCTTTCCTAAGAAGCTTTCGTCCACAGATTGTTCCATTTTTCTCTTTCAGGGAAAGCGCTCCGCCGCACCTTCCTTCCGAACAAATGGCTTCATTCTTAGCTCCCCGGCTGATGAAAAGGCTTGCCCTGGTCGTGTTCCCACTCGGTTTTCATTATCCTGCTTTCCCGGTGGGGCCACGTCATTTCTCTCCTTGTGATTTTCCTCGGTGCAAGGCACATAGGAGGCTGGATTGGAGGCGTTCCCTCTGGGTTAGGCTTCTGGGTGATGTTGTCATTTCATCCACGGTGCTGAAGGGCACATCAGATGAGGACACTGACCCGCCTCCACCACGTGGCAAGGAATGAGCACCTCCTCCCTGCCGGGCGCCAGGGGCAAGCTTCCTGTGGTCAGCTGGCTTCTTCCTCTAATAGCCTTATCTAGGTGACAGATGGAGAAACTGAGCCACCGTGCCCACCAAGCCTCTTTGGAGCCCTTCCCTTGCTGGGGGGCTCCGCCATTCCCAGAGGCCCTGGCAAAGTGGGGCTTGGAAGTCTAGCCATACCCATGGCCTGCCCCCCAACAGATGATGGGGTGCGCTCAGTGAGGCCGCCGCCATCCATGGGTGGAGAGCTGGGTACCTGGGTTCTGGGCCTGTTCCGACACCTTCTCCCCCAGGACCCAGCCTCTCCACTATAGCACAAGGATGTAGACCAGAATAGGAGAACTGGGAGGCCCTCGACACCCACAGATGTGTTTTGTTTAGGCCTCGTGTTGTGTTTGTTTATTGTCAAGGGCAGGGAATTATGTTACATTTTAATTCCTTGAAGAGGGCCAGTCCAGGGACTGGCTCCGATCTCGTGTCAAGATTCACACAGTAATGTAGTCACAGGGTCCCTACAGGCTTGCAAATTTGGGATTAAATCTTCTCTGTGGCCCTCATCAGTTGGGTTTATCTCCCTCGCCTGAGTCCAGGAGATGCAGCAGGACCCCAGGAGATGCAGCAGGACCCCAGGAGGGCAGGGTAAATGAGTGACTTGCTGGCCCGGCACATGCTTGGTGTCCCGGGACCCTGACACTTGGCCAGCTCTGCCCAGTATTGCCTGTTCCACAGCCAAGGGAGGGTGGGGACACTCTGCAGTCACTCACACAAGTGAGCGATGGTCCGTGCACCCACCATGGGAAGGACAGATGGCAGGACAAGTCCCCACCAGGACCCACAGCTGCACAGTTACCTGCATGGGAGCCGCCTTCAGTCTTCAAACTGAGTGAAGCCGGGAACCCACTGCCCTGGGCGCAGATCAGCCTCCGCTATGCTGGTGGCAGCCCTGACAGATTCAGCTCTCCGCTCTTCTTTTGCTGTCTGTGGTTGTCATAGTTACGAGGTTTCATGGCCTGATTCCCCCTCTTCGTGACAAGAGGCTCAAACCCTTTTTACTGAGGACAGGAAGCCGGTCATGAAGTTGCGTGCATTGAGGTCACCCCGAGATTGCATTGCCAGCCCATTTGACTCCCAGCACCCTGAGGAGTAGGGAGGACCCCAGTTCTTTAAAGTGCATGAACCACCTTGACTTCCTTCCTTCCTTCCTTTCTTTCTTTTCTTCTTCTTTCTTTCTTTCTTTCTTTTTTGTGCACCATTCTTGTAAGTACTACAATACCTGGTCGGTGATGTGTGGAGTGGACGGAGCCAGCCCCGAATTCCGCCTCCTGCTTCCAAAAATCCGTTTGCTATATTGTCCTCAGATAGAGGATGTCTCAGCTATTAAACTGATAAAAACAGATACTACACTTGATCTTAGCCAGGAGGCCAAGAAGCGATTGAAGTCCTTTCTTCCAGGATCTTTCAGCTTACTTACCCATGTAGGCTCAGCGATTCAGCTAACCACAGCTATTTTCCTTCGAGACAGGACATCTGAAAACAACCCCGCCTCAGGCAGACAGTGTCAGGGAAGCTCCATAGGGTTCCTCTTAGGCCCTAATGAGAAACACAGAGGAGGAAACCGGGGAGACTTTCTACAAAGCCTTCTGGTGAGGGAGGGAGGGAGGGGATAATCAGAATCCTATCAGTAACAAGGGCCTTGCTGAGAGGTCCCGGCATTACCGGCTGCTCTTGAATCCAGGTCGAGTTCCGCAGGTGAGAGGAAGCTCCTCTCTCTTGGTGGCTTCCTCCCTGTGAGTTTAGGGAAAGCGCTTCCAGCAGAAGAGAGAATTAGATCAGCAAGTGACAGTACACACGGCACCCCTGGCACGGGGCCCACCAAGGCCTCTCCCTCCTTTGTTGTGGCTCCTAACTAACCCCCTTTTTGTGCATGCGTTTAACAGCGTTGTGGAAGTCCCGCCGCCACTTCTGCAAGCGGTGGTTAACGTGGCTGCCCACAGGACGCCCTGGGCCTGCAGCAGGGTTCGGGGTACACAAAGGTATCCCTGCTTCGGGGAAGTTCGCATCTACCCCCGTTGGCTTTGAGGACAGACGGACGTTCGTACATGTTTTCACTAATGGCAAGAGAGCGAAAGAGTGAGTTTTGCTTTCACCAAAGAAAAAGGGGAAAAGGGAAAACATTGTTCGGTGATGGTTTGGCACTGAGCAGTGACTGAGGTGCCCCCCCCCCAGCAGGAGAGCGGCCCCCCCAGGCTCCTAGCCGGCGCCCAGCCCACCAGAGCCCAGCACTGTGTCCGGGAGTATCTCTGCTGCAACTCGATTTACTGCGTGCATTCCCGCCTCTGCTCCGTGGTTAGGGTTAGTTCAGGTTTTAGGCGTGAGTCGGGGTGATTTCATAGGTTATGTTTTGAGGCCGGGGACATGGAAGCTTCCCCACACGCGTGAATGGCAATCGCTTCTTTGCTTTATACCATCCAGCATATGAAAGTTTTGATAGGAAACCTGTCTTTGGACAGCGGAGCCCCCAAAGAGAAAACGCAAAACCCGCTATGTCTTTTTACATTATTGTGACATAAACTACTTAAGAAGCCAAAGCTCCGTGATACGCTGTTTTTCCCTTGTCCACCTGCTTCGCTGCGTGTGATGTCTTACATGTTCCTAGTAGTCAGTCAACGGGCGTAGGCTGAGTTTCTCAAACATAGTGTCTTCTATCCCTAATTATACATCTTTGCAAGCGTAGGAATGCTACTCTAATAGCTTTTTTCCAGCTCAAGCTTCGCAGGGGAGATGATTTGTTTCATTTATCCCAAATAACTTGAAAAACTATGAACTATTTTCGCAGTAACATCAGTCGTTGGGAGCTAGACCGAGCTGAACGTTTGTCCCGTGGTACCACTCACAGGTCGTGTAAAGTCAAGTTGGCAGAATTCTTAAACACGTGCCGAATAAGCTTCCCCTTGATTCTCAAAGGGCGTTAACCTGATCCTTTGGATTCCTAACCGCCTCAGATAAGAGCTCACATAGGTGCGCGAACACCGCAAAGCAGAAGGAAAGAAACAAGAAAATTATATTCCAGCCAGCTGGGTCACGAGGAGATCCTTTCTCACCATCCACCACGTGTGACCGGCCTCGGTGAACCTCCTGTGCCGCCCACCTTGGAGAAGCCAGATCGGAGACCACCAGACCAGACATGTCGCTCAGGTCTCCTTCGGCGCTTTTCACACCCCTGCAGTTTACCTCTGGCTCACCGCCCAAGACTCAGAGGGAGCTCTGCTCTTCTGAACACACCTGGCGCGACGTAAACCCAGAGCTGAAACGTGAGAGGGGGATGGCAGCGAGCAGTGGCGCACAGAAGGGACACGGAGAGCCTCTTGTTGTTAAAACCCCACAGGTTTGGCATTGACCAATTCAGCAGAAGTTGTCACTCACTCGCTCACTGGTTTGCTCACCCATTCGGATGGACCACCTACCGTGGCTGGCAGTCAGGCCCCAAAGGGGCCCCACGGACATGGCCCCAGGGCCTTCACGGTGGTCAGGTAAACACTGCACCCTACACGGCGGACCTTGCCGGGGTCTCCGTGAGGATCTGCCTCAAGAGGTCTTCTCTTAACCTCTCACAAGAGGCAGAATGCAAATCACAAAAAATATTAACAGCAGCCTGATCTGTCTCCTCTCTCCCTGTAGGCGCGCTGCACTGGAAGCTAAGTTACAGCATGGCTTAGGGGACCAGAAACCAGAGCAGAAGGGAGCGACCACCATGTCTTTGATTGGACTCTTGGCCTGCATGGGATCCTGTGTATCAGTCAGGCTTCTGAGACAATGATGCTGCGTAACAAGCTGACATCTCACTGGTCTAAAACAATGTATTCCTTTTCCATTCACAAGACCGCCCACCGGTTGGGGTTCAGGTCAGCTTCACGTGTCCTGGGTTCTTGGATTGGAAGGGTTGCTGGGCAGAAGGCAGGAGCAGAAGAGACAGGCTGAGCAGGCCCACCCGCTCAGAGTCCAGCTCCCTGAAGCCCACCCTGAGGCAAACCCAGGCCACAGACAAGGTGCACTTGCCCTGCGGGGAGCCAGGGCAAGGGCAGGGCAGGAAGAAAGGACTGGGTACAAATCATACAACCTGCCCCCACAGGTAGCCTGGGAAGTGTCCCTATGCCGCAAAAATGTCCCAGTCCCAGGGACGACCAAAGTGCTGAATCTCCGGCAGGGCTGGGGCAGGTGGGGGACGGGGTCCTCTTCAATGACATTCTTTCTGCTCTGCACGCAATCCTTCTTTATGTAAGTTATGCATTAAATCCAATTACAGTCCTGCTGACTGAGGACTCTCTCCTAAGGTGACTTTGCCAACTTGGCGCTGAAGCGGGAGGTCTAGAGTTCATAATTCAGCTCTTCAAGGTGAGTCCTCTCCCTTCTCCCCTGCTGCTTTGGGGTGCCTGCCTCACGACTGCCCCAGGGAGCACCCGTATGAGAGATGTGCAGAGCCCACATGGTATTCATCTAAGAATTGGCTACGGTCTGAATATTTGTGTACCCCCCAACACACACAGGCTCGTAGATTGAAATCCCAGCCCCCAATGGTGATGGCATTTGTGATGTGGGACTCAAATATTGGAAAATGTTAGAGCACCGAAAATTTCAGGTAACAGCTAATATGTTTAGTCCTCAAGGTACTTACAAAGCTATTGTTCCAGGAACTGGAGGAATGACCCACCTTGACTCCAGGTCACCATAGGCAGCTCCACCTTTGTGCCTCAGGAGGACTGCAAGCCATCAAGATGGAGTCTGAGCCACTGTGCTCCAAGGTGAGATGACCACTGACCAGAACACAGAGACCACCGCCCCGAGCACAGATGGAAGAATGCTGCAGCTTTTTCTTTTTTTTTCTTTTTTAAGATTTTATTCATCATTTTAGAGAGAGGGGAAGGGAGAGGGGCAGAGAGGGAAAGAGGCAGCAATGTATGGTTGCCTTTCATCTGCCTCCAGCCACAGACCTGGCTGGAGACCCAGCCTGCAACCTGGCCATGTACCCTGGCTGGGAATCGAACCAGTGACCCCTGGGTTCACAGGTTGGCGCCTTGTCCACCGTGTCACCAGCCAGCGCAGAATGCTGCAGCTTTTATCTCATTACCTTTTCCCCTGAACTCCAAACCCTTTACCTACGCCTTTCTTCTCCTTATAAAAGAGTCCGTTTAGAGGCAGGTGAAAGGCAACCATACATTGATGTTTCTCTCCCTCTCTACCTCTCTCTTCCCCTCTCTCTAAAAATAATAAATAAAATCTTTTAAAATAAGACTTCCTTAAAAAATTTAGTTTGTATATATACAAATATATGAGAGATATGAGTTGAATAAGCTGTTTATAATTTATTGGATGTAATTTGGGATAAAAAAAAAAAAGAGCCCATTTATAATAGAATGTAAGACAGCCTGTTAGGATACAAACCTGCTGTCTTCTCAGATCACCAACCATCTGAACAAAGTTCCCATAAAGATTCAATCCCTGCCTCTGCTTATTGGGTCTGGTAGATGACAGACAGCAAGAATCCCAGCTTCTCTGGTTTCATTTGGAGGCGGAGCCTTTGGGAGGTGATAAGGTCATGAGGGTGTTGCCCTCATGAACAGAGTCTGTGCCCTTATAAAGGGCACCCTAGCACCACAGAGCACTCCAGCCCCTTCCACCATGGAGGACGAAGTGAGAAAGCACCCTCTGTAAGCCAGGAAGCCTTCATGAAACATCATATCTGCCAATGCCAAACCCTGGACTTCCCAGACTCCAGAACTGGAGACCCAATGTCCACTGTATAATAGCCCCCAGCCCATGGTGTCTTGTTACAGCAGCCGGAAAGGACAAAAACAACCTTTTTACCAACTTATCTCAGCTCATCTAAGAACTGAGTACTGGTTTCCAGGGGCTGCAGGAAAATGAACGGGACAGAAGCCATTTTCATTGTCTGTCCCCACGAAGGTCCATGGCTAGGATGCTGTCTTGATCGCCAGGGTGTCTGCAGTCCCAAGAAAGGTGCTTTGTCACAGAGAGCGTGAAGACGTGAGTAAATTCTCACGCTGGCCCTTCCCCTGCAGGCCCACAGTGACTGCCCCACTCTACGCCTCTCAGCCCGATAGCCATCGGTTTTTCAAGGGCTCCCCTCCATCACGGTCCAGGCCATGACTCATGGGGGACAGGACAGAACGTTCCCCGGCCAGCTCCTTTTTCCATCGGTTTTCCCACTTGCCTCCCTCAGACCCAACAATGGCTGATTCAAGGCCATGAGTCATGCAGGCTCTGCGTGTGAATGAGTTGGGGCTGCTGGACAGACGTCACCAGAATCACACTCCCCGACAAGGTGCTGCTGTGCTGGCGCAGGGACCAACAAAGCAACGAGCTTCGGTCTCCGTGGCCAGAATGCCAGCCAGTCCCACCTCCCTGGGGTCGCTGCCTAGACTGGCCCCTGCCTCCTCTGCCTGGCACTCGTGACTCCGGCTCCCTGGGCCAGCCCGGCTGGGATCAGCATGCCCCCAGGCCGGCACGTCCTATTCCTCTTTGCAGAGGGTGTTTCTGCGAGCAGGCACTGCGCCTGTCACCGAGAACCACTCAGCAGCGAGCACTTGAATTTCCACTAACTGTTCTGTTCAGCTCTTACTCCTTTTTCGCTCCACATTCAATAAGTGAGAAAAAGCTGCCCTCGCATCTCCAGAACACAGATGTGGGAGGGGAGGGGAGAGCCAGCCTGCCTCAGGGCCTTTTCCTTCCTCCCCTGGCTTCTGAGGTTAATTGGTATCCGCTAGGGTCCGCTGGGGGCGTTTTTAATAGCATTTTAGTGTCAGGGGGCATGTACCAATAATAGGAAACCAGGGAGAGGGGAATAATGGCTTTTAGCCCCTGGCTGCCCCTCCAGGGAGACCACCAGAGGCCACCTTGTGACCACGCACTGGCAGTCGGCTCGTTTCCTGCCATCAAGTTGCCCTTGGCGTGTGGCTGCTAGAGGGGACACAAACCATTAACCGCCCCCAGGTAGGAGCATTTGATGAAGCCCAAGAGGACAGCAGAGAACCCTGATTCTGGTCAAGAATGGCTGGCAGAGCATGCTCCGGCCTCTCGGGACTGGGACGGGGGTTGGGTGGGGCCCAGAGGGGGTCAGAAGAACTCTGCTCCTGTTCGGCTCTTCCCCACTCCTGCCTCCTTCCCTAAGGTGTCCTGGACAGCGCAGGACGGACAGCAGCCTGGAGCAACGTTGTGAGTACCAGAGCATTTTTTTCAAGGGAGGCTGGGAAACCAAGGCGTCTGCTTGTCAGGGCAGGGAGGGTCCCTGGGCTCTAAGAGGCTGTGTGTAGGCTGCCTGCCAAGGACACGGCTGGTTATTCCGCTCAGGCAGCTTATGAATCCCCATTAACATGGCTCCCCGGGGACTGAGTCCCCTCCACCTCACCCGAAGTTTTTCTTTACTTCCAAATCAACCCTGACGCCTGGCACTTCTCTCCCGCTAAGTCGCTTGCAGAGAGGGTTCTCTTTCTGGAGGAAGTGGGGCTCACCCTGTTGGTTCTCCTGGGAACCAAGGCTCATTGGGCACCCTGGATCTTAAGCCTGATGCTGGTGGCCTGTCTCAGCAAGGGTCTCTGGGAACAGCTCTGCCCAGTTACACGGCTTCTCCAAAGAACACCCTAGGTCCTCCGGGCTTCTCAGTGTATTGTCCCCAGGAGCGAGGAGTAGTAGCCTGCTCTTCCACTGAAGGCAGAATCTGATAAACCAAATGAAAGGGAAGCATCTGCTATTTTCCTGAGGCAGAAAATCCTCCAAAGTTCTCCCCAGACCCTGTGCTACGTTTCGGCTGGAGAAGCTGGACGGAAACTCAAGGCAGAAGAGCGGCTCGCAGGGAACCCAGGGAGTCCCCACACCTCGGCCTGGTGTCCGTGGAAGGACACACAGGTCACTGTCACCGTCCGATGAGACAGGTGAGTGAAAGTGCTGTCAATTACAACATGCCAAGGGACTATAAAGAATCACAGGATCATGAGAACAGAACACATGTCCTGCTCTCCAGCCAGCCAGCCAGCCATCCATCTTCCCGTTCAACTACCCCTCTGACCATCCATCCATCCAACCATCCAACCATCCATCCATCCATCCATCCATCTATTCATTCACCCGCCCAACCGTTCCAGCCAGCTGCCTATTCCATTCAGCCCTCAAAGCAATTAGCATAATGCTGAGTCCACAGTGGGAGGTTAATCACACCGATAAACAAAGAAGCTGCCAAATGTACTGTGGACATAACCCTTGCCAGGGTCTCATAGATCCTCGATTGCATTCCTCTAGTTTTGCTGGCATTAGTAAGGGTGCGAAACTAAACCCTCTACTACGTGTGCTTCCGCTGAGGTGCCAGAAACACTGCATGAGCTATCAGTGAGCAGAGCAGATGCCACTGAATCCCTTACTGGGCAAGTTCCATCTCTCACCACTGATCCCCAGTCTCTCCCTCCAGCTTTGGATGGCCTTTTGGGAGCAGCCTTTGCGGTCGGGCTGAGGCTGAAGCTGAATAGATCCCGATACGGTGGACACGTGGAGGCCCCGAGGCAGGACCCCTAGGAGGTCCACAGCCCGAGTCCCGTCAGCCGCGGTGAGGGTGAGGCCTTCGGCATCCGCCTCTACCCCATGCTGCCACCGAGGCCACGAGTCTGCAGAGCAGCAGACGGGATCGGCTGAGCCCCTGGGCTCCATGTGCCTCTCACCATCCGAAGCTGGAAGGTGACGCAGGAGAAAGAAAGCTGATGGCTGAGGGGCGCATGCCACTCATGGGGACCAGGATACAGCTCCCCCTCATGGAAGCCGGTGCCCAGGGCCGCATTGGAGAACACGTGACGTTGTGCGATTCATTAACCATGAACCCCTGGCCCCATGTCCAGGGGCCCTGCCCCCCAAAAGGAAGACAGGGGCAGTCACGAGACTGCTTGATGCACAAGCCCTGAAGGGAAGCAGCCTGGCCATGTCTGCTACAGAGAGAGCCACCCGGGGAAACGCAGCCCTCACAGCAGAGCCGCAGCAGCGGAAACATGGCTCCTCTCAGTTGCCATGGAGGCAGCCTCGGGGGGCTGTCCCTGCCCCAGGGACTTGGGAGACGGCAGGGCTGGGAGACCCACGGGGCCGCAGCCATGACTCGCGTGTCACACGCCTGGCACGAGTGGGCTCATCGTCTCGGGTGGTGGATGCTCTTGAGAGCCTGGTGAGGTAGACACCATCACCCCCATGTCACACGAGGAAACGTGTGACTTGTCACGTCGCTTCCGGTCTTGGAGCCGGCCCGCCGCCCAGGTGGCCTGTCTCTCTCAGGAGGGCAGGGCTGGAAGGGATGCGTGGAACGAAACAGGAGGTGTGCCAGCTCCTGTCTTGTGCGCGGTGGCCACCGGATGTTCCTGGATGTCCACGTGCAGGCCATCACCCACCTGTCACCTCCCCACCAAGCCCGTTCCCCCAAGTAACTGAGCCAGATGTAAACACCTGGAAAGCAACTTTGACTCTTGCCACGTGCTGCGTCCGACGGGAAATGCTGTCTGCCTCGACCCGGCCCCCCTCCAGCGGCGCCCCCCCACCCACTCTGTGACCAATTCTGTCTTCCTGTCCCCTCCTTCCAGGTGAGTTTGGTCTCCTAAGCCCGTCTGCCTACAGGTGTGGCCCTCCACTTCCCACTCCATTAAGAGGCCTCTACTAGGGCCTTTACTGCCCAACCTCAGTTTTCCCCTATGGCCCCGTTTGCTACTGCCACCCTTCCCTGCACATGCAACCAGCCCCAGACCCTCCCACCACACCGCCAGCCCCCAGACATGCTGTGCCCTCTCACAGCCCAGCACAGCACCCCTCCAGGGCAGCCAGCGCTCCCAGCTCCTCCCTCGCACCAGGCGACCAGGCGCCCCGAGCCTCACCTCCCGACCTGTCTCCTTTCCCCACGTGCCCCTGAGCTCTGGTCCTTAGGGGCTGGCTACCCCCTGCGCCCAGCTCAGGGTCTGGCACCCAGACAGGCCCAGCTCAGAGAATGACTGCAGAATAAACGCACATGGCGGTCAAGAGGAACCCGTGGGCACTCCCTGAGTCGGGACCTGGGTGAACTTGAGCCAGTTCTAGGTGGTAACTGAGCAAATGCTTACAACAGCCTGAGACTCAGGGTTAACCAGTCGCCTTTCTTCATCTGCATCTGAAGGAAGTGCGGTTGATGTGCCCTGGGGTGGGAGGAGGCTGTGCCGAGGTGTGCCTCGAGTCAAACACTCTGGGAACCTGAGCCCCCCGACCTGGGGGAGCTGGCCTGCGGGCCTGACTGCCCAAACCTGGTGCTGCGGCTCCAAGAGCACCCACCTCCCCCTCCTCCCACCTGCCAAAGCGCCCCCAATTAACTAGGCCATTGAGGCCCCGGCCAGGGCTTTGTTTCTGACTGTGTGCAGGTCGGCGGCTCGTGAAAAATGTTCTGCAGAAGCCATCAAGGACACCAAGTCCTTTGAGAGGCTCTTCATCTGGCTTGTCCCTCTGAGAGGCCAGAAACACTCCCAAGCATCCAATCAGAGGCTCTGCGGCTTCAGCGAGTGTGTAAAGCTGTTTGTTCAGTCCTGTGAACATAGAAAACAAGCCACCGGCCTCCCTGGGGGCTCTGTTGCCTGTGTCCCCCAAGGGTCCCCCTCCCCAGCACACGCCCAGCACTGGACTCCCGGGAACCACTGGGCGTCAGCGCATGCGGGGAGCTCTGGCCATCAGACCGTCAGGGTGGTCCCATGCCCTGTCCCACAGTGGCAGATTCAGGTGGCCAGGGCTCAGCCAGGGGCCCCAGGGCCTTGGGAGCGGTGTGCTTTACGTGGAATGAAACCTGCAGCCAGGAAGAGTCGGCCCCTCCAGATGGACTGCAAGGGACACCCACGGTCCCTGACCTGGTGGGAGAGCCCAGGTAGGATCACCGTGGCAACCCCTGGGGTTTAATTGCAGGGTACCCAATCCTGCCTCCATCTCTGTCCTCCCCTGCGTCTTCCTGACCACCCTGCCCTCCTGATCTCTCGCGCTGACGTTAGCAACCGGGGATTATGGTTACAGTGCATTAACTTAATTAAAAGTCATATTTTTGCACAAAACAGGTGTGGAGGGCTGCCATGAAGGGTTCATCAAGGGAAAGCTGGTCACGTGTGCCCAGGCGCCAGGTGACCCACCCCTGCGCATAGATGCCCTGGAAGGAGGAAACAGGCTCCAGCCCTCTGGGCTCCTAGGGACTCAGCCCTGTATTTGAGGTGTAATTCTAGCAGGGCTGTTCGTTAGCATGAGGTTTATTCTTCCTTCCACCACTCCCTTCCCCCAAAAAGAGAGAAGGATGCGTGAGTTTCCAATCACTTCCAGGAAACTGTCAAACCTGCCCCACCTGCCCTTCCGGCACCATGTTTGCCTCCAGGTGTCCGCCCTGCTCTCTAGAACAATTGCCAGGTCCCTAGACATTTGCAGCCACTTCTAATCCCCAGTCCCATCACGGACCACACTTCCAGGAAGCCACAGAGAGCGCGGGCCCCCCGCTGCCTGGAATTTCATTTGGCTCCAGCACGAGGCCCCTAGAGAAGGGAGCAACCGCATGTCTGGGCGCTGAAGCCATTTGTGGTAAAAGGATCCGGATGTTCAGATTGACTGAGTTCCCTGTTATTAGATTGCTCTCTCCACTAGATGAAAAACATTTTTTTTTTTTTTCCAATGGGGCTGCAGGTCCATTCAACTCACAAGCAAAAGTACTTACGGAAGCACAGTGTCCACATGGTAAGGGGTTCCTGTGGCCTGGCTGGATCTGGGGGTCAGAAGTTAACACCCTCTCTGGTCACCCCCTTACCTGGGCAGAGACTCTGGTGGTGGGCTAAGTAGGCAGGTGAAAGGCCAGAGGCAGGAAATCCACATGTTCTTGTCAGACATTTCTTAAAGCGCCTACTGTGTGCTGGCAACATGGCAGGTTGGAGGTGAAAAGATAGAGCAGATCCTTGCCTACCCAGAGCTTCCAATGATCGTGGAGAGATAGACGTTACGAGGTGCCCTGAAGAAAATAAACCGAGGCGGGGAGTGGGTGGGTGGGGAAAGGGGACTGCGGGGAGGAGAAAGGGGATGGATGTAATACAGCAACAATAAAATTACATTAAAAATGAATGAATTAATTAAAAGAAACGGCGAGGAGAAGAGGTGGAAGCAGAACCAGCCATGTGGGGTGTCCCTTTCGGAGCGTGTGCAGGCCCTCGGCACGCAGGACGTGCTGGAAAGGCGCCTGCAGCCCTTCAGGGGCAACTGCACCGCGAACCGCTGTCCCCTCCCACTGCCACCAGCCTGCACGGCGCAGGTGGGAGGCATCCAGAATTTCGCTTCCTCTTCCAGCGGCCTGAGTGGGCTGCTGGAGTGACACTGGAGCCTTTTCCAGAGATCTCAGCCGCTGCCAAGGCGGACCCCTCACCCGGGGTAACACAGGGACCCTGCAAGCACCTCACTGCCAGGAACTGCGCCCAAGAGCGGGGCTGTGTGAGGACTTCGGGTGCAGTCAAAGGGGAGACCTTTGCTTCCCCCACCCCAAGGCTGGGCAGAGACCCCAGGAAACACACGGCCCCGGTTCAGGAGAAGAAGCCCCCATGTTACAAAGGCACGGGTTCCCGGAATAAAACCAGCAGCACAGAAGGGTGTGATGATTATTTTCAAGGCAGGCAGGTAGGCAGGTGGGCAGGTAGGTAGTTAGCATGGCTGCCAAGGGCATGGAGCTGACACTCCATGGCACCGCCTGACGAGGCCTCAGGAAGGGAGAGGAAACCATTTTCATGGACACTCGTGTCTGAGGCGCAGTAGGGAAGATTCATGCCTCATGGGGAAGGTGACTTCTCTACTCATATTTGCTGTCACCCAGGCCTGCAACTACCAGCTGACGTCCTCTTTGGCAGTGGCTTCATCTCGATGAACTCAGAAGGACCCGCATGTGCCTTGACATTCGGAAGTGTCCACCCCGAGGCCCAAGGAGCCGCTGCACTTGATAGATTTCCCCACATTTTATATCATCAAGATCAGCGCTGGTTCCCCAAGCCGGCGTTTAATTCTGCTACGTTGGGTCTCCAGCTATTAGAACTTTATAGGATTCCTTCCCAGCTTTCCCTGGGGACCTTTCCGCTCCGGCAGGGGCTACACTTGAGAATTTATGCTCTTTCCTTTCCTAAATTGAAGATTTCATGTCTTCCCTTGCCGCATTTCGCTTGGGCCAAAGTAGAACAAATTACCTTGGCAAAATAAGTCCTTGCCAACCAGTAACGCTGCGGGAAAGAAACTAAATGCACACATGAAATAAATCTGAGCGGAACCTCTTGAAGATCATCCAGAAATATTGCACTGCAGGTTAACCCCTTATGGAGTGACAGTCAAGCCGGGTGTGGGTGCTGGGTCGCCCCACAACGGCCCCAAGACTGAGGCCACAGGAGGCTCACCATGAAGGATCTGGAAGAACTGAAATCAGAAGAGAAAGGGCTCAGTTGGGGGAACGGGGGGAGGGGCGCGTCAATCCTTCTCTTGGTTATTTTGAAAAATCCAATTGAATGAGCTCAAGCCTCTGGTTATTGATTCTACATTTTTCCTCCCCCTGAACAAGCCCAGAAAGAGGCACCTGGCCCAGGTTCAGCTGGTGTTTCTTTCAAAATGGCCTCTGTCATTAGACATGACCTCAGACTCTGAAATTAATCTCCTGGAAAGGCAGAAGGGAAAGACAGGAAAGGGCCCAGGAGACGGACTGGTGCAGCAGGTAACCCAGCTGCCTCTGTGGAGTGACGGGTGACCCTACCACCCCCAAAGCCTCTTCTGTACCCCACAATGTGCATCGAGCAGGCAGCCTCAAGGATGGGGGAAGAAACTGGCGTTAAGAATTTTTTTTTTTTAAAGATTTTATTTCATTATTTTTAGAAAGAGGGGAAGGGAGAGCGGCAGAGAGGGAGAGAGACATCAATGTATGGTTGCATTTCTCCTGCCTCCAGCCACAGACCTGACTGGAGACCTGGTTTGCAACCTGGTTATGTGCCCTGGCTGGGGAATTGAACCTGCAACCTTTGGGTTTGCAGGCTGGTGCCTTATCCACTGTGCCACCAGCCAGGGCCTAAGAATTTTTGAACCCTAATCTTCCTTCGAAATAATCCACGAGGTGCATGTGGCTTTAAAGTCCTTCAGATATTTCCTGGATTCTCCCCTAAACGCTCTCTTTGTTCTGACTGGACATTTTCCAATCCACTCCCTTACAGGAAATGGTGGGATGATGGCAGGACCTTTACTGGGACTCCGGGCATCCTGGATCTGCTACATGAAACACGGAGCACACCTTCGTCTGGGCTCGGCCGTCATGCAGGCGTCATCTGGGCACGTGAACGTGACCTAGACCTTCGGAACAAAGACCTGCCCACGGGGAAGAGGCGATTTCAGGCTTTTCATGACTCAAACCACCTCCCTCTGAAAGCACACATCTTAAATTTTTCAGGAAACCTTACATACAAGAGCCATAATCCTTGCTTGGAACGGAATATTTTCTTTTCTCTTTTTCCTTTTTCTCTTCGGTAAGTGTAACAGTTCTGTCACGAATCATGCTAACTGTACTCTAAAATTACACTTGACCCTCCAAGCGGCTGGTCCCATCGCATACCTCCACACCGTGATTCAGCCCTTCTCAGCGCTAAAAAAAAATGTCATTTTTCTCCCCACCGGCTTCAAACAAATTGATGTATTTCTAGCCTACCAATCTGTAAGTTCTCAGGGTGTGAGCTGGTTGTTTTCTTGAAAGAGCAACACAAGTGAGAACTGTAGCCGCAAATGCTAAGCTGGCATCTGGTAAGTGCTTCCTGGGAGTTTGTGAGGGGAGAAGGACCCCTCCTTCCTTGCAGGGAGGCTTCTGGGGGGGCAAAGGCCCACCCCCCACTACTGATCATTTCAGGCTTGTTTGTGCGCAAATCCAATGTGTGTGGACAGCAATGGCTGTCATTCAAGGCACGCGCACAGCTCCTACGGCCCTTGGCGTGGAAGGTGTCATTTCATGTCACCGCAGCCTTTGAGGTGGCTGCTGGCCTCATTTCCGTGGTGCCACGCAGGAGGCTGAAGGTCACAGAGGCCGAGCTGGGAAGGGCAGGGCAGAGTCCTCCTGGGCTCTTCGTATCCAAGGCTTCCCAAGTCCCACCGGGCACTCGGAGCCCAGGTTTCACGGCCACCCCAAGCCTGGACACTGTGCCCCTTGTCAGAGCTCACGGGAGCTGACTCTGTGTTCCTAGGGAAAGGCTTCTGCGCCGGACCTGGGTGCCACCCAGGTGCCACGGCGCAGAGATGCTCCCAGTGACGAGCAGGAACTGACAAGGCCTAGCTGGTGCCCCCTTCTGTCCCGCAGGGTGACACTCCGAACAGCCTGACGAAGAGCCAACATTTCGCCCGCTTCTCTCTGGGCTCAGTGGCAGCCACAGCACCTCATTCACGTAAAATATGAGAATGGCTATTTTTATTTCCGCAGAGTGGTGGCGAGTGCTTTTTATTTTTCTGCCTCGGAACGTTGGTCATATTTTTCATTTAGTGAAAGATGGGCTCCCTGCACAGCAAGTTGTATTTTTTAATAATAATATTAAAAAAAAAAAGATTTGTGATATGGGGCTTACAACACATAATTGCAGCAATACAGTAATTTATATGTCAGCAGCCTGCGCTTCCGCCCCCCGGAGGCGGCAGAGCTACCCAGAAATGTCGCATTCTGCTTACAATTTGCCACATGGGGCCCCTGGTCAACTGTGGGCTTGGCCACCCCGACGCAGCACAGCCTGGGACAGAGGAGCAGGTGTGTGCTTGGGCAGAAGCCTGTCACCGTGTGGGGAGGAACCAGAAGTCTGAGCAGGGTCCCCGGGTGGCTGTGCAGAGAGGTGCCCACCCAGGTGGTCCTCTTTCCCTCCAGGCAGAGCTGGAAATGTGGGTAAAGCTGAATTTTTGCCCAGAAGGACCACGTGGTTGTTGAACACTGCGGGCCCCCTCCCCAAACTCATGTCCACCCAGAATCTTCGAACGTGACCTCATTTGGACATAGGATCTTTGTAGTTGCCACTAAGTCAAAATGAGATCATCCTGGACCAGAGTGGGGTCTCAACCCGGCATGCATGGTATCTTTTTCTTTTTTTAAAGATTGTATTTATTTATATTTGAAAAGAAGGGAAGGGAAGGAGAGAGAGAGAGGGAGAAAAACATCAACCAGTTGCCTCTCGTATGTGACCCAACTGGGGACGGAGCCTGCCACCCGGGTGTGCCTCCTGGGCCAGGAATGAAATGGGCAACATTTTGCTTTTGTGAGGTGACCTCCAACTCACTGAGCCACTCGGTCAGGGTCAGCCTGAGTGGTGCCTTTAAAAGAAGAAGAAATGAGACAAAGACACACTGAGAGAAGCCACATAAAGACAGAAAGAGAGGTTGCAGTGCTGTGCCCACAAGATGGGGGGCACCAAGGATTTCTGGGAGCAGCGGACGCTGGAACAGGCAGAAGGACCCTCCCACTCCCAGAGCCATCAGAGGGTGCGTGACCCTGCGACACCTCGTTTTCTGCAATACCCAGATTTCTGCACTTCTGATTCCCAAGACTGTGAGACAATGCATTCTGTTGTTTAAGCCACCAAGTTTGTAGTAATTTGGTACGACAGCCCCAGGAGGCTCACACAGGCTGTTTACCTGTCAATGCAGAACATCCCTGAACCTGTGGCCACTGTCCCCTGGCCTCATGTTTCAGTCCTTCCCTGGAGCAAGGGCCCATCGCAGGTGGAGGGGGCCAGCCCGGGGTCCACTTGGCCTCTGTGGGCCTGAGAAAGCACATAAGCTGGGGACAAACTGGTAAGAAGTAGCATGATTGAGTGTCACCCTGTACCCCAAATGGCAGCCAGCATTTTGCCCTTAGAGTTCCAAGTGCGCAGCAACTCAGAGAGGCCGGCTTCTCCTATTTCCAGGTTCGGAACTGGAGGCTGAGAGGCATGCGGTCACTTTGCCAAGGCCACCCAGCTGGGAAGGAAGGTGCGTGCACTTCCATCCGGAACCTTGACACCCAAATTTGTGAACTTTCTGCAACAGGACAATTGATAGTGGGTGGCCCACCGAAAGGGATGAGTTGGGACCCGGGGCCCCAGAGTGGCTCCAGCCTTTGGAAGGAGCCAGTGTGGTGGGAGCAGAATTCTCAGTCGATCGCCTTCCTCCCAGACTGGTACCAGACCTGGGTCCAGTCTGGGGCCCTGGGGCCCCTAGGGGAGGGGTCCCCAACTCCCAGTACTCATCCATGGCCTGTTAGAAACTGAGTGCAAGAAAAGCTCATGTGAGTTTGCCTCCTGTCCGCACACAGAGAGGGTGTGACGCTCACCTCCTGTTCCCCCCCAACCCCCGTGCTCCTATCTTCCAAGAAACCCATCCGTGGTACCAAAAAAGGTTGGGGCCCACTGCCCTAGGGTGTCCTGGAGGGTCAAGTGCAGTGCTTCCCCACCTGGAGGCAGCCTTGCCCCTGCAGTTTCTTAGGGCCAGACCTGAGTAAGGGACGCCTGGTTCCCTCAGGGTCACACAGCCCGCTGGGACTGGCCTGCCTTCAGAAGGGTTGTAGCCACATAAATAAATACACCAACGTGGGCATTTCTGGGCCAGTGGACAAAGGAGAAGCACAGGTCAGGGGGGTTTCGGGGTGAAGTATGGAGGTGTTACCAGATAGCTGGCAGCCCGAGGACAGACGGAAGCTCCCTCCAGTCTGACAGGCCCAGGGGGCTGGGCCTCTTGCAGGCTGGGCCACGGCCTGGCTGGAACTCAACTCACAGGGACACCTGTAGAACTCCTCAGGGGTGGCCCACGTCTTCTGCTGTGACCCAGCACGTCCCAGGTGAGGGTTTCAGAGAGAGGCCTGCTTTTGCCCGCGCTGCGGGCGCTCAGGGAGGTGGGGGGACAGTTTATCCCATCCAAGGAGAAGTCGCAAAGACGTCGATCAGCATCTTGTGAAGGACATTTTTAAAAAGTCGAATTAATGACTGCCGGGCAAATCCAAAACGAACACTCATTGAAAATCATTTCGTTCGTTAATTAATCAGAGAACCCGTAAACCGTTACCCACCCCCGTTTTCAGAACTCAGGGGCACTGCCACGAGGAGCAACAAGGACGCTGGGACAAATCCACCCACAAACAAATGCCCACTGGCCTGTCCAGGGGCGGGTAATGAATTGCTGTCCAGGAGCCGCACTGCACCTGCAAGTGCAGCTGGATGGACAAGAATGATTCGCATCGTGATTGGTTTTCCGCAGTTTGCAGAATGGAAAAGGGCTCCAAGACAATGAAAAGGGGGGGCAGTCCAAGCGTGGGCTGGACAGGTGCTCCATCATCTCTCCCGCCAGCCACGCTGTGCCCTCAGCCCGCAGGAGCCTTCGTGGGCCTCGGGGCACCGGGCTCCTCCCTCCCCACCAACCAGGGTCCTCGCCCCCGCAACCAGCCCCTCTCTCCCCTACGGGGTTGTTGCTTTTGTGCTGGTTACTAGATGATTCCCAGCAGTGTTCTGCCAGCCATCTTTTCTAAGAATGTGTTTAAACAAAAGAGGAAAAGGAAAATTCCGGACCCCACTTACTCTGAAAGCGATGACGCCTCATCTTTGTGGTAAAACTCTCTGATGGGTGATCCACATTCCCCGTCCAGGTCTCTTGCCTTCCGCGCTCTCCCAGGTCCCTCGGGCAGGGGCTTCCCCCCCACGCCTGCGAGGGCGCTGGCGTGTGTCACCTCGGGACACGATGGCAAAGCACCGCAGACTGGGCGGCTTACAAAGCAGGAAGCTGCTTCTCGAAGTCTAGAGGCTGCAAATCTGAGATCAAGGCGTCGATGAGTTTGATTCCTTCAGAGGCCTCTTTCCATGTCAGGTCTTACCCCTGTGTCCTCACAGGGTGGCCCCTCTGTGGGTGTCTATCTCCCCCTCTCCTCTTCCTGTAAGGACACCAATCATCCTGGATTAGGGCCACCCTAATGGCCTTATTTTCACTCAATCACCTGTTTAAAGGCTCTGACTCCAAACACTGGCACATTCCAAGGGACCGATGGTTAGGACCCGTGGGGACATGATTCAGGCCACCGCAGGACCCTTGGCAAGCTCAAAGATGACACCCCACCCCCACCTGCCCACACACACTCAACGTCAGCTCCTCAGCCCCCTGGGCTGATCCCCGCTCTTCTCTGAGTTCTTGACTTTGGAGGGGCCACGGTTCAGACCACAGTCCTCACCTCAGCCTCAACAGGAGCAGTTTGGGGCCCTGAGGGACCACAGTGGGAGCCGTTTGAGCACCAGATGTGCCCTGGGTGTCTTTATCTAGCTCTGTTCATTCCATCTGCACCAGCCCTACGCGATGGCCCCACCTCCCCGGGGGGCCACTGAGTCTCTGTCAGGCGACGTGACACACCCAAGGTCACCCAGTGGGTAGGACGAGAAGTAGGGATTCCAACTCAGGGCTTCCTTGTCCCAGGCCTGCAGTCTTTCCCCAAGAAAACCGCATGACTGCTCCCTTTGTAAAAGTCAGGCCTCGGGGAGCAGGGCGCATCACAGCCGCCCTGTGCCACGACCTTGTCCTTGTCCCCCTGGGCTGAGCCGCAGAGCCCGTCAGACCCAATCGGATCAGAAGGCACTGATGTGGCTAGAAGCTCATATTTTATCGGGAAAGACAGGCCCTGTCTTTGTGGAAAAAAGAGATTAATCTCAGAGCGCCTTGCCCTTGTCCAAGATGCCATCCCAGCAGCTGGCCACCCTATAAGGCTGTGACCCAATTAGCCCCGCCAGTCGGCGGCACCTGGCATGAGATTTGGGGACAGCTGGCAGCTACAGCCCACCCCAGAAACATCCAAATGCAGCTGGTAACTGGTGGCATCCCCCAAAAGCAGGGCTTCACCCAGGTGCTTACACTTGGGGGCGGGGGAGGGGCTTCAAGGCCACATCAGGGAGTGAAGTTTAAACACCTTCGACCAAGCAAAGGCAGGGCCACCTGGATGGTAGTATTTGCCCCTGAAAGCCCCCAAACGGCCCTCAGATGCGGTGAGCAAAGTGGCCAACACACCTGCAGTCTCTCTGTGAGCCTGCACCCCCTGCCCGAGAGTGTTTGCAGAAGGAATGCCCTGGGCTTGCTTCTAGTTACTGTGGGGTCAGAGACCATGAGGGGCACACAGGGGAGGGTGCATCTGGCCTTGGCCTCTTCAGCTCTGCAGAGGCCCCCTTGGGCCCAGTTCCCACCCTTGATGCATGGGGCTGCTCCCTGCTGACCTCTGGGGGTAAATGTGCCCTAGAACAATCCAGGAGCCGGTGGAAACCATTTCTTTCACAAAGCTGGACCTGGTGATTGAGAAAAGCTACAGGGAAGTCGGCAGGAGCAATAAACAGCCTTATTCCAAAACCCAGGCTTTCTGGTCCCGCCATGAGTGCAGCCAGCCCCAAGTGGCTGATTCCAGCTGGTGGCTCTGTGACCCTGGCTAGCCAGGGCCCAGGGCTTAGTTACCTCTCAGTCCCTCCAGATGGCTGGAGGCCTGGAGCTGGCCAGGGGCTCAGAGGCCATCTGGGAGGTGACAGAAAAGGTCTACAGATCCTCCCCCTCTTCCTGGAACACCAAGCACCTTCTTTTCTATAATTGGCTGTTACAAAGAGAACAGTAATGCAGTTTTCTGCAATGCCTTTTATAAAATTCTCGAAGTAAGGAAATGCAAAGAACTGAGTTTCCCGCTTAGAGCCTGCATCGGTGTCCCACGGCTGCTGTAATAAGTGCTGCAGGTGATGGCTTGCCGCACAGAAACCTACTGTCTCACCGCGCTGGAGGCTGGAAGCCCAAGAGCAAGGTGTTGGCAGGGCTGGTTCCTTCCAAGGCCGCGAGGGAGGATCTGCTGTACCTGGCCTCTCTCCTTGGCTTGTAGATGCCCTCTTCTCCCTGTGTGCCCGTCTTCACTTCATCTGCATGTGTCTCTGTGGCCGCATTTCCCCTTTTTCTAAGGACGCCATCATACTTGACCAGGGTCCCCCCTAATGCCCTCATTTTAAGCTAATCATCTGCAAAAGCCCCTCTGACTTGCAATGGTTTGACTTACTCTTTTTTGACTTGATGGTGGAGCAAAGGCAATATTCGTTCGGTGTAAACCATTCTTCGAGTTTCAGATTGTGGTCTTTTCCCAGCCAGCGATATGCTGGTCTCATGCTGCTGGTCAGCCCGCCGTCATGGGGGTGAATAACGTGTGCTCTCCCGAGGGCCGCGCCACCTGCCGTGCTTGGATTCTGCGCGCTGTGTTTTCCCACCCCACCACGCCTACAAAACACCCTCCGTGCCTCCTGTTTCTGGTGAGAAGAAAAGAAAGGCCGCTACTCCTGAGACGGCGTTCACAATGACTACCCAGCACAAAGGTGACAAGCCACAATGACAGAAACTACGTGAGGATTCAACGCGTGATTATGAAAAGGCCCGTGTTAGATGATTCCACCCCACTGCCGGCTGACGCAACTGTTCTGCACATTCCCGACAGGCCTGGCTAAGCCGTGACGCTTCCTAGGTTGGGTGCGTTCAATGCATGTTCCACCGAATGGTATTTTCAACTGACGGCATTTCAACAATGACTGGGTTGACACCCCCAGGGTAAGCGGGGGGGCCTCTGTAGTCTCATTCTGCAGTAGTGGGGGTTTGGACTTCAGCCTATGAATTTGGGAGGAGGACCCAATTCAGCCCCTAACAGAACCTAGAGGAGGGGAAAACATAGGCGAATGGACACACAGCTTAGCGTCCCGATAACTGACCTGTTGTCTGCGGGCGCCCTCCCAGCCTGGACAGGACAGGATAGGGTGCGATGGCATGTGTTCCAGGGACAAGCGCAGCAGGCCTGGGGATCCCCACACCGCCAAGGAAAAGTTCGGGGACAAGAAAGAAATGGATGCTTGTCCACCACCAACCTGTTTCTTTTGCCATCAATGAAAGGAGTTTTCCTAGTCGGTTTGCTCCTAGGTCCTTGGGCGAAAACGTTTGCCCTTCACCACGGAAGACGTTCCGAAAAACCAGAACCAATTTCCTGCAACTCGGCTCCCTGTCCGTCCGGGAAGGTGGGAGAGGAATGGAGAACTAATTACGGGCAAGAGGATACAATATCCATTTCGGTGTGTTCCTTGCATTAGCCAATATTATGTTCCTGGAAAAGTGGGTGTTCGCCGCTTTTGGTAAATGGAATTATTTAACGTGGACCGAGGAAGTTTGTTACTTAAAGGGAACCACACTGAAATTGTTTTGGAGAAGTCCGGTGTTCAAGCCCATTTTGCCTTTGAGATGCTTCTGTGCAGAGATGGTAACACAGATGTGGCCGCCCCCCAGGCAAGCAGACAGCCCCCCTCCTCGGTGGCCCCACCTCTCCAGTAAATCTAGACTTGTCCTTGGTCTGTGAGCCTGGCATCTCCACAGTGAACAGGGACTATGGCCCGCACGCCCCGCCCCTGCACACACACACACAGAGGCCCATGAACCATTCAAACAGACACATAGAAACCGAAAGACAAGGGGGACCCCCACCAACAGCACCCACAGGGGGCTCATACACTGCAGCCAGAGGTGAGAACCCAGGGCGGCGCGAACTTTACTGGAGGGTTCTCGCCAGCCCAGGTTTCCTTCTCCAGTCCCAAACTCCCCCTTTTCGGGTGGAACAATTGCATGTGGGTGGGTGAAGGTCGGCTTGTGGGTGACACCACCAAGGCTGGGACTGGGGTCTCCTGGTTCCTAGTCCCTTGAACTTCCCCCCAGAGGAGGACAGATGCATGTCAGGCCTCCATTCGTGGGAGAAAAAAGAAAAGTAAACTGGAGCGCGTGATGCCTCATTCTGGGGAGTGTCACTTGTGCGTGCCCTGAGAAGCCGGCTCGCGGAGGAGAGAGGGGGCCGTGCCTATGAGAACAGGACCCCCAGCCTGCCCAGGGCCCTCTCAGGCCTCCTGCTGGCCACCAGCCGCAGGGCTGCTGGACCCTGGCAACATCTAGGGCAATAGATTCAATCCACAGAGAGTGACAGGTGACCAGGACATCCCTGAACCAGTGTTGGGTTCAGGGGGACATGGGGCAGCTACTCTGCTGTTGCTCATGACGATGGAACCAGGCCTGGTGGGAGGCCTGCCACCTTGAGCAAGTCCAGAGATGGCGGGCAAGTCCAGGCACCAGCTGCTCTGCTCTGGGACGTGGAGTCCCACGGCCCCGTGGCTTTGCATGATGAGCCTCACCGGTGGGAAGCGTCATAGAGACCGTTAGACTCATCCGACACCCTCGCTCAGCTCCACATTCAGGCTGCCCTGAGCGACCGGGCTGGCCAGGAATGTCTGCTCGCGGACTCAGAGACAGGCTGCAGGGGAGAAGAAGCACCGTAGGTGGGTTTGACCGAACAGCCAGTTTACTGCTGTTGTTTCACCGGTGACACGCTACTCCCCAAATTGCCCCGGCCTGAGCACTTATTCCAACGCTGCGAGGGAGTGCGGCACGGATGTAAGTGTCTGGAACGTCTATAAAGGGAATCCAGGAAGGCTCAGGCGGCCAGCTGGTCATCACAAGATCTCGCCCTGCAGCTTCTGGGCTGAGCTCGCCTCCTTTGGGGGCCATGGGACCTGTGAAAAAGGCGGATGGATTTTCCCTGCTGAAGAGACAGACTGAGTAAAGGATGGAAACGTAGAAGGAATGCACCCCCAGGGCAGGGTGATCGGTGAGTAAGAATTTTTAACAGGTTTCTGGAAGACAAGACCGTGGATGGGGCCCTGGGGACCCATGAGATGGGGGAGGGGTCCATGACCCAGAGGAGTGTCTCTAGCGGTCCATGCAACGTGTTCTGTACAACATCCGGCCTGTGGAGTGTTCCTCATACATCGGAGCGGTCAGCATCCCTGTCTCAGTTGTTACAATCACGGCGATTATTCAATCAGGACCATGGTGGCCGGCTGGTTGACGATGCATTGATCCCTGATCCCAAGGACCAGCCTGGAACCTGAACGTTTGTCATCACTTGCGGGCTGCTATGATGATCCATTTGTCGGCAGAGCTCATGTCCAGTAACTGCAGCTTGACATCTGTGCTGCAGACAAAGTCTGCCTGTGCCCGCTGGTGTGTGCGGCCTCTGCTGCACCCCTGGGACAAGGCAAGAGAGGCAGCGCCAGTCACCGTGCAGGCAAACCACCGTGGGCTTTCTGGAGATCACACGCTCGCAGGGCATCAGCTGCATCAGCTGGCTGCAGCCAGCTCTGTCCGGGTTGCCACTGGATGGAGGTGCACATGGATAGATGGATGGATTTCTATGAAAGATCACACCCCCGTCACCCAAAACAACTCATGACTTTAACCCTTTCACCAAATTGTAACAAGCTCCCGCAAGATGCTTTACGCATTACAGACACAGCTGAGCAGAGCCCACCAGTCCCCTGCCCTCATGGAGAGACAGACAAACTCCAAACACGTAACTGAGAGAATATTGGGGTATAAGGCACATGGGCAGGGTATTAAAGCAAGATGACATCTTTAGAGGGAAGGTCAACATTGAGGTGGCATCTCTGCTGCAAATGGAATGACTGAAGGAGCTAGCCATGCCAATGTCAAGGAGATGGGCATTCCAGGTAGCGAGGACCACCTGTGCAAAGGTCCTGAGGCAGGAATGAGCTTGCCATGCTTAGAGGACACAGGAGGACCATTGCTGCTGGAACAGAGACCAGAATGTGGGGACAAGCCCAACTCCAGGAGGTTGGGCTCTGAAATCATGCCCCACCCCTTTGCAGGTTAGTCAGTTTGGGCAGGCCACTCCCTCACCAAGCTTCATGTGGCCCATATGCCCTGTCACTGGGCATCAGCAGTGCCCAGAGTTTCATGCTGGGCAGACATTTTGGATTATGAACAAAGATGTTCTCTGAAGCCCTGGATGGTAGCACAGTGGATAAGGCACCAGCCTGCGAACCCAAAGGTCACTGGTTCGCCTCCCAGCCAGGGCACATCACCAGGTTGCAAGCCAAGTCTTCAGCCAGGTCCGTAGCTGGAGGCAGGTGAAAGGCAACCATCCATTGGTGTCTCTGTCCCTCTCTGCCTCTCTCCCTTCCTCTCTGTGTAAAAATAATAAAATAAAATCTTTATAACAAAAGATGCCCTCTGAGGCCCAGGCATGTTTCTGTCCATCCTATTCTGCAGGGACCACTGCCCACAAGCTCTCCCCTGTACTGTGTGGAGACCTCGCCCCTCGCCCTGCGGCCCCACCTGGCCTCCCCACTGCCAAGGAAAGGGAAGCTGTGCTCAGTGATTCGTACATTTTATGAGCACATTTCTGTCAACTCTCCTCTCCAGCAAGGCTGGCGGATAAGCCCTTCTGTCTCAGTCAGGTATCCTGGTTCATGCTGCATTACAATCATGCCTTCCATGAATCTCCCTTCTTGAGAATTATAAAACAATCAAAGGCATTTGGCACGGAAACCTCGTGACCGTAATTTAATCAGACTGATGCACATACACATGCGCCAGGCTATTCGGTTGTACGAGTCATAACTCTGCATCCCGGTTACTATTTGTACCGTAAATGTGCAGCCCTGCTGGTTTATAGGCATCTCTGGTGCCATCTGTTAGGCGCTACACCCTTTGCCAATCTGCAAAGTTGCATGTACAGATGAAGACAGCTTTCCCGGCCCTGCAAATACCTACCTTAACAAAGATGCCCATCACCCTATTTCCTTGCCCTCGTTTCCTCCAAAGCTTGTGTTCTTGATGTAGGGCAGACGTTTGCAGGACTGTCCGGTGCCTTTCCACTCAGCTCCACGAGGTCTTCCCCTCCCGCCTTTCCTCCAGGACACAGAGTGATACTTAAAACCCGGCAACCTGCCACCCGATTCTTCTGCCCTTGCCCTGCACCAACTAACCCAAATTGGCTCCACAGGCCCTGGCGATTAGACTCTGTTGAAGTGAGATGCCAGATGAATACAGAAAAGTTAAAAAAAAAAAAAAAAAGTAGCCCAAATTAATCTCACAGAGGAAAGGGGGGGTATGATGCATTTGGAGACGGTATGAACGTCAGGACGGCGCAGTAAATTTCATTTTTATTATTCCATGTAGATTGATGGGCTCATTACCCATCATGCGCGCTATGATAAAATCCGAGCGCCCAAGTGCCCACTTTCCATACAGGAGACCTTCTAAGCAGTGCTGGGAATGCGATCATTATACGTACACATTTCATCGCTGTGTGTGCTTAACAGCCAAAAGCACTTCCACTTAGTGTTAATAAAGCAGAGGTTTGGTTGGGAGTGACTGGAAGCCATGTGGTTTTATGCATCCATGCATGGCGATGCCTCCCACCGCATTGTTCTCAACTTCAACGTGGCCTAGCGGCCCGGCCGCCCTGGGGGCACCCAGGCAGGTTGCTGCCACCCCAGCCCTTCCCTACTCTCAGCCCAAAATGAGGGTGAATCGGCGGCGGGAGACATCCCATTTCCATTAGCCCAGGTCTGAATGGCAAGGATGTGTTGGAAGGAAGCCAATACATTCTTCCTGCCATTTCTGCACTCCTGGCCCCTCCACCAGGACCAGCTATATCTTGGAATGGGATGTAGACATCACCACAGAACGTGTGACTCAAAAGAGCAAAGTCAACCCTAGGAAAATCTGTGGGGCGGTGGGAAAGGGCAGAGCTCGCCCTGAGCCGTGACTGTGAACCTGCAGGATCCTCTTGGCAAAGTGTTTCCGTGGCCACAAGACAGCTTCTAATCAAGCCACGAGCCTGGGAACCCTCCCCCGCCGTCACCATAAAGAAGAAGCTGCAGGTGTAAAGTTCCCTTCGGCAAATGTTCGTTCACTCCAATGGGGCACATTTGAAAGGTGTGGGGTCTTTGTCTGCCATGGCCTGGAAGGTCTGCCCCTTGGCCCTGCCCAGACAACATACCTGTAAATGAGAATGAAAACCCCGCACTGCAATGCAGCTAGGTGGCTTCCTGGCCTGTGCCTTGTTAGGAACGTCTCCCGGGACCAGCCCGGAAAGGAGGGCGCAATTCGGGCAGTGAGGGTGAGGAAGGAACCTGAAGAATTTCTGCTGGTGGGGCAACCTTGCCGGGAATCCAGAAACTGGGGCAATGGCGAGGCTGAGGGCAGCAAGGCGGGGCTGCCTGGCTCTGGGCAAGGAGAGGTCTGCACAAAACAGGGCCTGGAACAGCAGAGGAAGCACCTCGAAGCCCAGGCGGCTCCCAGCACGTGGCTCCGAGGGCGAGCAGAACCGATCAGGGTTCCCCGCATTGCCAGCCAAATGCACTTACAGGCACAATTGCCTTCAGCAACCCTTCCCTGGGCCAGAGAGAACCTGCCCAAATGTTGCTGTGGCAAGATTCAGGGCCACGTTCACAACCCTTGCTGGGAAACTTTGCCTCACCCCACAGAAGGGTCGGCTGTGCACCGGCTGGCCAGGCCCGCGTCCCCGGCTGCTGCTTGCTTAGGGGTTGCTGTACAAAGCTAGAACCTACCCTGCCTGCCGGGCCACAGGCACAAAGGTACTTCCCACTGAACGCTGGGGCCCGTGGTCCATGCGTTTGTATCCATATTTTCCTGTGCCCCTTCCCACCCCTACTAGTCTTATGTCAAGCGTGGTGGTTAAATTCTGGAATTTTAAAAAGGTACATGAGGACATTGCAAGATAGAGCTGGCTGCTGGAAACCCTGACCTGCAGGCTTCCTTGGCCCCGGGCACCGACGGCTAGGTCAGGCCCAGGGCACCGGGCACCTGCCTGCCCTGCCCACGGAGCCCATGCAGCCCCGAGCTCCTCCTGCCTCCCGGAGAGGCGGCTGCGCGTGGGGCCTGGAAGCCCAGGGCATGTGGGGGGAACGGTGGAAAATCACACTTCCCAGCGAACACTAAAACTGTCATGCCGGATGAATCATGGGATGGTCTTCAGTAATCCACAGGGTGGTATTAAGAATTCCCAAGTGACATAAAATGAGAAGGCCTGAAAAAGGGCCTCTCCAGTATTTGGAGCCTCCCCAGACCTGTGCCGCCTCAGCTGCCCACACACCAGCACCTGCACCCACGACGCCCGAACCCCGCCCTGACCCCAGACACCCCCTCTTTCCCCTTCTACCTTCTCGTCCACCCGTCAGGCGCGCACCCTGGCTCCGGCCCTGGTTTACTTCCCTGCAGCTCTGTAACAAAGCACGCTGGCCAGCCTAAAGCCACGGAAAGCCAGTTTCTCACAGCGCAGGAGGCCAGAAGGTCAAAGTTACGATCTCGGCAGGGCTGGATTCGTAGGAGGCTCTCAGGGAGGACCTGCTCCAGGCCGTCTTCCATCTTCTGGGGGCTGCAGCACCCCTTGGCCTCCCCTGGCCAAGATTGGGTTTGGGGCCTCCTTCAGCTCCGGGCCATCTTACCTCAAACTCTTTACCTTAATCCCGCATTAAGGGTGACTTCTCATTTCCTCCTCATCCTTTTCTGTATTTTCCGAGCCTTTATGAAGAACATGCGTTACTCTTGCGGTCAGGAGAGCGTGAAACACCCACCTACGGACACCTGAGCTGTCTCATTGTGAAGCAGGGAGCAGACCACGAGGCAAACAAATATTATTTCCGTGCTCTGCCCTTCGCTGACTTACCCTCAAAGAAAGGGTCAGGTTTGTTCGATGTGTGGAGAGGCAGATATTGGGTACATAAATCTCAAAGCGACGTGCCCAGAGTGGCGTCTGGGTGAGCCGCGAAGAAGCGGGTGCCTTCCAATCCTGCTCCCCAAGTTGAGTCCCTCCCGGAGGGCCGGCCTGGCTCTGGGCTCCTGGGAGGGGGCCTGGGTGTCCGGAAGCGACTGCTTTTTCCGTGACCTGTAAGGTGAAGCAAGTCCCGGGTGGCTCATCTTTTCTACCATTCAAGGCACCAATAGTCCCCTATTGTCACTTCTTTGCCGCTATCAGGGGCACTTGCCCACTCGAGGTGAAGGGCTGTTTGGGGCGGTGGGCCGGAGGGCTACACCGACCCCAACCCATCCACCCTCACCCCTGCTTGACCTTGGCTGGGCACTGCCTTCTCGGCCGTGTGTGGCTCAGGTCTGGAAGAGCATCTGCCTTGGACATGTTTCCACTGTCCCCGACTTCCCCCGGCTTCCTTCCTCTCCTGTTTTAACACAGGACCAGCGGGGAGACTCCGGTCAGGGCCCCTCCACTGTCTCGGAAGGCCTACCTCCGTTGGCGCGTTTCAGCGATTGCTCCTACATGTTTAATGTGGACACCTAACCCGGCAAACCTGGCATTCACGAGCAGCTCCCGGACTGTGGAAGCTGGCCCTGAATGAATCACCAGGATTTGGGGTGTTTCCGTGCACCTTACGTGTCCTTGCAGCCTCCCCTGCTTCTCGTGATATATACATTTAATTTCGGCTTGTTTTTAAAACTATTTAATATCCGTCTCTTGTTCATGCATTAAATATTTATCTGGGAGTGAAGGGACTCGGACTGTCTCTAGCGGCTCCCCGGAGTTGGCACACAGCCACCTGCACACACACACACACACACACTCAGGCACACGGAGACGGCCAGGAACACGCACAGAGGCACACCTGCACACACATGCATGCATTTGGACACACAGCACGCATTCACACACATGCACACAGATGCCCACCACTGAGGCCTGTTCCCCTGAAACACCCCACGCTGTGACCTCCTAGGACAAACCTGCAGAGAGGGTCTCCCAGGGCCACGCCCCTGAACGTATCAGAACTTACCTGGGGGTTCCAAGTGGAAAGGAATCAAGAGCAATGAACCAGGAAGGGCAATGCATTCTGGGTAGGATCCCAGGGCAGAAGGACACTGGTGCAGAGAATGGTAGCTATGAAACTGTAGTGTGTTACCTCCGGTTTCCTCACTTGCTGAGATTAGGTTTGATGGTAACTGTGGCAGCGCAGAGGGAGAGGTATGTGGGAAATCAAATGAAAAGGCTTTTGAAAAACTTATCTTGGGCTCAGTGGATAAGGTGCTGGCCTGCGAACCCAAAGGTCACTTGTTCGATTCCCAGCCAGGACACCCAACCAGGTTGCAAGCCAGGTCTCCAGCCAGGTCCGTAGCTGGAGGCAGGTGAAAGGCAACTTTCTTCCTTTTCTCTCCCTTTCTTCCTCCCTCCCTGCCCTTCTCTCTAGAAATGATGGATAAAATCTTTTTTAAAAAACTATCTTGGGAGTTTTTAAGAATACATATTCCTGGGCCTTCTGCAGACCCAGGCAAGGCAAAGTTCGGGTGGCCTCCAGGGAACTGTATTTTTTAGGTACTGTCACCCATGGTCGCATTCTGGTTAGTAGGGGTTAGGACTCCAACAGAGGAATAGGGAAAAGGAGAACAATTTAGCCCATTGCAGTCAGATATACTGGCTCCTGCCTGGCCTTCTGGCTGTTCCCCCGGGCCCGTAGGACCTGCTCTGGGCACAGTCCCAGGCTGCAGCCGGGGTTCCACAAGGAACACCCCCCTCCACCCCCTGCCCCTCCCCTCGGAGGGTTGACGGTGGCTGCGAGACCCAGCCTTGCCCTTGTCCGGGCCAGTGGGACGTCCTGCGATGGTGGACATGTCCCATATCTGTGCTGCCAGGCCCGGTAGCCACTGGTTATCTCAGCTATTGGGGACTTGAAAGCGGCCGAGGCAACAGGGAACTGACTTTTAACTTTCACTTAATTTCAACCCAGGTAGCCACATGTGGCTGACAACTGGGAGAAGGACACCCACCACGAGCCCCTCCCCACTTCATCCCGTCTGTGCACAAAATTCAGGCTTCTGATTCACCTCGCCCTTCAACGCCTGGACTCACCTTGGGGACCGTCCCAGGCAGTGGAGGGTGGAGAGGGAGAGACCTGCAGGCTCTGAAGCCACCACAGCCACCAGCCTGGTGACAAAAAGGAGCGATCCAAAGTAAAACAGGCCACAGATGCCTCATAAATGGAAGCCCCAGAATCCAAATATCCAAGTCCTTTGGGGCGAGGTAGGAACATTTCACTCCCGGGAAACTTCCATTGTCTAGGCAGCCTCGCGCTGGGTACCGGCCGCTCAGGGACCAGACCGGCTCTGACACCCAGATGCAGTGGCTTAGGAGGGCGACCCAGCAGCCACACCCTCTGAGAGGCCTCCCTGTCCCCACCCCAGGATGCTGGGCCCTGAGTGAGAAGGATACCACCTTCCTTTCTCCTCCAGGGTGGGGTTGGCCAGACCAGGGCCTGCGAGGGGCCACCAGGGCAGACTGTGTCCCAGTCTCATCTCAGACCTCTGCCGTCCCCATCATCCGTGCCTGGACCAGGAGGTGAGAGTCCCACTGGCCCTGTGGAAGGCCACACTCCCTGGGGGGCTCAGGCCAGCTATAACCATGTAAATCCTCACTGGGATCGAGGTATTTCCCCTGCCCCAGATCACCCAAGGCCCCGGACCAGAGAGCCAGAGACCACCGCAGGCCTATTCCAACCGGCCAGTCCTATGTGGCCAACCGGCCCTGTCTTTCCCGGGAAACAGGATGAGGGAGGTGGCCCAGGTTCCCCTCCCCCTCACTTCTGCCTCCCAGCCCTGGTGCTCCCTGCGGGGGCCCTGCACGGCTGGTGGCTTTTGTTTCCAGGAGGACTGTGACCATAAACCTTTCTTTGAATGGCATTGTCCTTTCCATGGTGTCAACCAGTCACCCGCATAATTTAAGACCTGAATACAGACCATGACCCAGGGGAAGTGAGGTCACAGAAGCCAAGGAAGCAGACAGCTGCCTTGCAGAAGGGAGGTAACTGCCTATCGAGGGAGGTGACCAGAAGCACCCGTTCGTTCGGTCTGGCACCCCAGGGCTCAGAGGTGGCTTTGAGCCCGGATGACAGGTGCCGCGGATGGCGTGCCTGGAGAGGTGTGGGCTCAGCGCATGCAGAGCTGACCCAGGACGCGGCTCAGTTGGGCAGAGGGGCAGAGACAGGGCTGTGCACAGCTCGGGAGAAGTGCGCCCTTCACGTAGGCAGGCTGGAGAAGGGCCCAGAGAGGGGGTGCAGGTGCTGCTGCCCCCCTCGGCGGCTTCCTGCACAGCTGGGCCCGTGATTCACCGAAGGCCATGAATAAAGGATTAAAGACTTATGATCGATCCACAGGCCTGGGGCCCATCTGATTTCTGACCTTTATCTTTTCTGGCTGCTGCTCTGAACGGGTGCTGGGCAGGCAAGCCCTGGGCCCAAGTGAAAACAGCAGGTGCCCCGAACTTGTGGAACAGATAAACCCTTTCCAAGTTCCCTGGGAGCCCTTCTCGCCCTGGCAACAGTCCGGGAAACAGGGCCCCAGGGCAGCTCCCCCACTGCAGGGCAGGGGCTGGGAGGGTGGCTCAGGAAGGTGCGCTGGGCCCCACCCCGTGGCCAGCAGGCAGGAGCTATGCGTGCGGGGACAGGGCCCGGAGAACGAGGCTGGATGGAGAGACTTCCCCACAGAGCCTCTGTCTTGGGGAAACTTAAACATGTGTTAACTAGAGGATTTTTTCCCTTTCTTTTTGTTTCAGAAGAGCATCTCTTGAGAAGGTTCCTCTTCAAAAGATGGAGACTCACCTGAGATGTTCTCTTTCCCCCGGGGCTCTACAAGGTGGTAAATTTCCCTGCTAGTCTCTCCTGAGCAGCCTCCCTGTCACTTAGTATCCATCCGTTATCACAGCGATGTGCCCGGTCCCCTGATTCATGGTCTCTGACCCCTGACTTCATCTCCATCCTGAAACGGCTCGCCCAGCCGGAGTTTATTCCGGCCAAGTTCTGCCCTCACTCAGGCCTGACCTTTCCCCAAAGGGGTGGGATCATTTTAGAACTGCATGGGAGATCTCGTGAAACTCGCCTCCGGAAACAGGCAGGCTCCGTGTAACACCCATCATTCAGCCCTTAGAGAGGACAAATGGGGACAAGAAAGGCCATGGCCTGCGCTCTTGACACTGCAGAGGAGATTCAAGTCTCCTCAGGGCTGCCGGGCATCCCACATGTCCTGGCTCGTAAGTGACCCCACTGGCTGCCACCTCTGTGGCTGGGGAGGGCGGAGGGTGAGACCAACATCTGGATTCCTGAAGATGGGCAGGCCGGGACCCCCTCTCCTCTGGACAGCTGCCCGGGAGAGCCGCAAGGCCACAGACAGACCCTCCTGCAGGCTCACCCCCCCCCGCATCCTGTTCAGCAGACAGCCCCCTAGAGGATGACTGTGGGGCCCCAACTCACCCCGTACCCCAAAATCAAAGTGGACACAGGGAGGCAGACCCGTGTGGCCGGGGCTCCGGTCTGGGCAGCCTGAGACTCCCTCTCCGACGCTGGTCACCAACCCTGGCAGGGCCACCTGGTGTCTCAGCCAGGATGCCTCCAGCCTGGCCGCAGCCGGGTGGCTCTGCCACAGCTGTCACCAGGCCCTGGCTTCCCAGCCCTTCCGTCTCCATGTTCTGTCTTCCCGCAGGGTATGATTCAACTGGCCAAATTTCACCAACTAAAACTGTGAGCCCACCTCAGGCTGCCTCCAGGCACCTGCCCCCAAATCCTGGCACACGGGCGTTCTGGGTCTTCCCAAATCCTCTAGCCTCGTACTCACGCGCAGACTCTGGGTCCCACCAGAGGCAAATCCCAGGCAGAGATGTGACTTTTCTGGGCAGCCTCATTGGCAGAGGCAGATTTTTTTCAGTAGAGCTAAGGAAGCCCCAACGTGAGGCGCCCTCGCTGGCCTGGGCTGCAGCTGGAAGATGCTGGCAGTCATGGCACCCCAGGTGGGGAGGGAAGCCAGGCTGGACTCCGCAAACCTGTCGGGTAAATTGTGTAAAGAAACTGCAGAAGAAAGGGACCTGAGTTCCCAGGAGTCCAGGGCTCTGTGGTGATTTCCTTCCTCATTCTAAACACTGGCTCTCATACTTGAGTTTGTATTGTCTCTGTGTTTTCTTTTTCCCTTGGTGAACCCCTCGCCGTGTCTGAGTTCACCTGGGTCCACGCCTGCTCGTTCCCCTGAAGTCTCAGTCCTGTAGGTGGTGGGGGAGTTGGAGGGGCAGTGCCCCCCTAAGACAGATGGCTCCGTCTGAACGCACAGGGGCCCCGCCCAGCGGCCAGAGGAAGGACCTGGAAATTTTCAGCACACGAACCTGCTGGGTAGCAGACATTGGCTGGGGCTCCCACCCGGCAGTGAAGGGCACCCACTGTCCCCGTGGCCCCACTGGAGGGGGCTACCACTTGTCAGGGAGCCCCGCTTGGCTGGAGCAGCTGTGCACTCCCCTCATTTGGTGGACAGGAGCGACTTCCGCTTTGAAATACCACATGTCTTCATGTTCCTTTCCAGGGACATTTTGAAGCTAAAAAAAAAAAAAAAAGTTCATAATTGCTTTAAAAGTTAAATCATGAATTTCTGTGCCTCCTCCTCAGAATCAGAATAAAGTATTTTTGCCAGCAGCAGAAGCATCGGGCCTCCTCCCTCAGTCATCCGTCAGCCTGACTGACACCTCTGTAGGGACTGGCTACAGGGGAGCGTCATTCATTTGTCTACGAAATCTAACCAGCTCCCTGGGCCGGTTTCAACCTGGGCCGCCCCCGTTTCTCATCAGCCTCGCTGTTCCCGGTCTCCCCACTTGCCAAGGGTTCTCCCCAACCCTGAGCTTGGTTGCGTGGCTGCCGGCTCCCTCCCCAGCACACCCCTGTGTCAGCCGGGCTCCGGGCGGGACTGTTTCGGGTGCCAGAGCCTCCTCCAATCCAGATAAAGCCGGTCACGGAGCGGGTGTGCAGGAGGGGCTGGACTCGTGGCCGGGCTCCGGGACCCCCTGTCCCTCTCCCATGACAGGGTCTGCTTCCTCCCGCCCCTGTCCCACTCCCAGCTGCAGTCCCCGGCCCTTGGCCTCCCAGGCACACAAGGGCTGCCCTCTTGTAGCTGGAATCCGTCCCCCCTCCGTGAGCTGCAGCTCAGGAACTCCTGCATGATTCATGGGAGCGAGGGCCCAGCGAGAGAGGGCTGGGCGGCCCCCGGATTCACTTGGGTTCAGAGAATGCTCTTTCCCGGCTGGAAAGTGCATTAAAGGGAATCAGATGTGCTGCTGCTTCCAAAATAGCTTTTGAATGCGCCAAATGCCGGGGGAGGACAGGGAACACCGGCTGATGAGGAGCTGGGCAGCTCGGGCTCGGTCATCCTGGCCCAGCCTTCGCCCCAGGACCACGTTCTGGCAAAGCAGCCAAAGGGCCTGGCAGCCTGGCTAGTCCCAGCACCTGCCTGGCTGGGGCCTTGAGCACGTAAGTCACCAGACCTTGTGTCTGTGCAAACCACCTACGGGGAGGGACCACCTGCGCTGGGACCAGCCCTACAGAGCGGATAGCCAAGGCCCACCAGATGGACAAGGTGTGCGAGGGCCGACCCCCGGGCCGTGGAGCGTGCGCTAGCCCAGACTTCCCGCGTACGTGACTGGCATCCCAACGCAACTGGGCTTTCACAAAGGGGGCGCTTACGAGCACCAAGAGTTCAAGGCAGCTTCAAGCATAGCTGTATCCAGGCCCAGAAACAAAGCTGTCAAGACTGTGCTGCTCTGTCCCCTCACTGGCTTTGTTGGCAGGCAGGCCTGGTTCACGTGGTGCCTTCATGGCCCTGCCAGGCCAGCAGAAGGTGGTCACCCTGAGTCAAGGCCCCAGCGAGTGTCAGGGCCACTCTCCGTGACGGAGAAAAGGGGTCCCATAATGAGCTTGCGGCTGCGAGGTGTTCAGTGCGGCCCACCTGCAGGGAATAGGGGCAGAGGTCCCTAGAGGGATCCCAGAGGCTCGGCGAGACGCAGGCAGTGCACCGGCCGGGTCCCCTGCCGTTTTGACAGCCTGAGGCCATCATTGTTTCTTGGACACAGAGTTGCAATGGTGCAAGATGAAAACCTGGACGGTGGTGACGGTTGCACCACAGTGTGAGTGCCCTTAACACTGCTGACTGTTACAACGTTTCAGACGCTAAACTGTATGTGTATTTTATCACACATTTGTTTTTCATTGGAGGGCAGGATAAAGGAAGAAGCCAGGGTCACCTCTTCTGCATGGGGAGACTAACACGGCTCCTCCTCCCCCAACGCCCCGGTGCCCACTACACAGTCCCTCCCTCTAGGGTCCCAGGTCCCCAGAGCCCACGGCCCTGCCATGGGGCCACCGTCCCCCACGTGACTGCAGATCCTGGGCTCCTGTGAAGCCCCGCCCTGCGCCTGGCTGATCCCGGGGTGGTTGCAGCTTCCCGCACGGATAAGCTTCACTTTACACCTCACTTCTCCGCTGTAATCACCTGGGTAACCAAGATTCACACTTGTCTTCGATGCCCATGTGGTTTCTTTTTTCCTAGTGAAGGCTGTCTGTCATGCACCCTAAAATATGGCCAGCATGGGCCAGCGGCAACCCAGCCGCAGCCCCAGGATTCCCTGGCAGCTGGGGTGCACGAGGGGCCGGGCCGACGTCCGCAGGTTCAGCTGTCGCTGGTCCAACCGGCTCCGCTTGACCAACTGCAGCCAGCCTCACGCCTCCGCCTCCCGGTAGGTGGGAGCACACCAGGCTGACCCTCCAAGATGCAGAGAGGACATCAAAGGGAATCCGCAAGCACCCTCCAGGTGCAGTGGCGTAGGCAGCTGCAGTCAGTGCTGCATTATTCACACCTGCCTGCCCCAGATGCTCCCTGAGTCCAGGCCGGGCCCCCACCTGGCCCCGTGTGCCCCGGGCTGGCCTCGGGGCCTCCCTGGGAGGTTGCCCTGGGACCCCTGAAATCCTTCCACTTTTCCTCAGAATGGGGCCAGGTTCCGTACCTGCAATTCTGAGCTCATCTCCCTCGCGCATCCAGGGCCACACCATCCGGTGGGGACAGCCCTTCCTCCAGCCAGAGGGAGAAAGGAAAATATGCTCACTCCCCCGGGGCGGCCGTGGCCTACCTGAATCTGGCTGCTTCTTATTGATGGGCTGTAGCCTGCGTCCTGGACACAAACAGCAGGGAGAGGCCACGGCACCCTGGACCAAACGCAGAGGCACAGAGAGCAAAGGGGAGAAGGGAGCGCCCCAAGGATCCCGGCGCCAGCCCCTCCATGTGCAAGAGGAATGGGGTGCACAGCCAGTGAGCAGTCAGGGCAGGTGCACCAGGGGCCCCAGCCCCCGGGGCAATTGAGGGGTGAGGCTGATGGCAGGTCTGCTTTCGCTGGGCCGGACACTATTCATCACTATCTTCCTTCACCTGGGGCTCGCCCCATCCCAAACCAGAGGGAGGTCCCTAACTTCCTGCTTCCTCAGGTCAGAGCAGAAGTCCCTGACTGACCAAGCTTGAGTCCCAAACTCGGACAGCAAGGCCTGCTGGGAAAAGAAGGCCCTGGAGTCCAATTCCCAAAGTGGAAGGTGGCCCCACCTCCCACCAAGAGATGTGGGAGGGGCTTTGGGGGTGCACAGGGCAGGACTTCAGGGATCCGGCAGTGAAAGCAAAGGGCCTGTGTCCTCCCAACTGGGGATTCAAAGATCGGGCTGCCCTCGACACCCCTTCTCACTCCCAGTTCATTCTGTACCCCGTCCACCCACAGCTCAGAAATCCAGGAGCGTCACCCTGTCCCTCCATGTCAGGGCTGTTTTGGGAAGCGTTGGCCATCGCTCATGTCCTCCTCCAGTCCGCCCAGGTGTTTTGTGGGGGCAGAGCCGGGAAACAGCCACCCTAACAGACCCAAGTGCAGCAGGTGTCGGAACCTTGCTGGTCCCCACAGGAAGCTCAGCCCTGGTCTCCCCAAAGCTGAGACTGGAATTCTTCTCACTTCCGCCCCCCTGGTGTGGGGTGCACCCACCTGGCTCTCCGTCCCCCACCCCATCATGGTGGGCAAATAACTACTGTGATTGTTCAGGGCTACGCTGGTGCCGCCTTGAACGAGAGACCACCTGCCTGACTGCCACTGGCAGGGTCTTGGGGATGGGGAAGGACAGGTCCCTCCTTCCTGCCTCTTGCTGGGGAGGCAGCCTCCCTCCACCAGGCCCGCCCAGGGGGTGCAGACCAGGCTCCCCCACAGGCCCTGCTTTGGGGGGATGCGGTGTGTGGGGCTAAATAGCAAGATTTCAACCAAGGAAAATAGAAAGCTCTAATTGGCTTTATCTAACAGTTCCTGAATCGACAGCAACACATCAAGCGACAGAAAGGAGCCGCACCCAACTGTCATAAATGTTTTCAAAGCTGGAAAGGAAGCAGAAAGAGGGAAGCTAGGGAGTAACCAAAATGGAGTCATTCTCACCAAGCTGCTAAAATTGGACATGGGGTAAAAGCAGAGGCATGTGGAAAGACCCCCTCCTGGTTCCCCCTAGCCCGGGGCCTTGATCGAACTCTCCCACCCTGCGTCAATGCCTAGATGCACAGTTGGTCCTCAGCTTACGTCCTGAAGAGCTCACACATGTCACCTGGCAGCCACTGTCTGGACCACTGGACAGGGCCAGGCGTCCGGGCGCTCATCTTCCTGGACCTCCTGACAGCCATCAGTCCGACGGACTGATATCTGACCGATAACCATCCTGGATCAAGTCTAAGGCTGCGCATGCAGGACTGATAAAACCTAAGACTATACTTTTCATGATGAAAACGTCACTGGTCTGTCTTCTTGGGAACACTCCCGGGGCTTGGCCGCATTGTATTTGCTCCCAGCGCTCGAATCGCAAGACTCTTGAACACAGTTTCATCCTTTATTGGTAGCTGAAGCCTCTAGGCTCCTTCTAGTTCATTCAATACAGGGAATTATCAGGGAAGAATGGATTCTTTCAGGCACAGCCTCCCTCCTAAGGTGATTAGAGTTCGTATCTGGGAAGATTGAAACTGTAATTAGGTCCGGCACTAAGTCTTGGTTTGCTGGCCTGGAACTCACTGTGGGTGACTCCATTTTGGACCTGTTGTCTCTCTCTCTCTCTCTCTCTTTCTCTCTCTCTCTCTCTCTTTTAAAGATTTTATTACTTTTTTTAGAGAGTGGAAGGGGGAGAGGCAGAGAGGGAGAGAGACATCCATGTATGGTTGCCTTTGACCTGCCTCCAGCTACAGACCTGGCTGGAGACCTGGCTTGCAACCTGGTTATGTGCCCTGGCTGGGGATCGAACCAGCGACCTTTGGGTTCTCAGGCCTGCGCCTTATCCACTGTGCCACCAGCCAGGGCCTCTCTTTCTCTTTTTTAAGTAACAGTAAAGAAGACAGTGGCTTTGGGGCCCACTTCACTTAGGGACAATCATCAGGAATTTATAAATATTCTCTTTTCCCACTGAGGCGAAACAACCTCATTCCCACCCCACCCCTCTCTGACTGTGGGCCTCTTCTGCTCCCTTTGGTCTACCTACCAGCTGATTGACATTTAAATGGTGTGGTGGGTTGAATAGTGCCCTCCAAAATTTACATCCACGCAGAACCTGGGAATGTAACCTCATTTGACAACAAGGTCTTTGCGGAGGTCATTACCGGGGTTAGAGTGACAATCATACTGACCCTCTGTGGGCCCTGCAAGCCATTGAGACCTGAATTGAACAGAAGGCAGAGGAAGGAGGAATTCACCCCTTTCTTTCTGGCTTCACTGCACGTGCTGGAATATCTCATCTCAGCTTTACTGGGCCTCGGGCATGCGGGTGGACGATCGGGAGACCCCTCAGCCTCCCTAACTGCGTGAGCCAATGCCTCGCCCCAAATCCGTGTGGTTTAGCGTGGAGAGCCCTGACTAGGTTTAAGAAAACATGCTGCTGACATGTCCAGTAGGGGACAGAGCCCGTCTCCACCCAATCCGGGGTCTTCTGGGCGTTTGCAGAACATTACGCTGAGACTTCATGTAAAATCCTGACCCAGAAACACTGCGAGATCCTCAGTTATTCAAATCAAGGTGCAGCCTTGTCTGTTCTACTCCCTTCACCAAAACGGACAGTCTAGAGAATTGTTTCAGTACCACTTTGAAAGCTGGAACCCAAGGGGCCGCTAACAAGTACTCGGTTATTAAGAACATGACACCCCCTCCCGGGCCCCGGGGTCCCCCTGGACTTGCAGAGTAATTAGGTTGCGTCCCTGTTTCTAACCGGCTGTTTCCCGAACCCCTCAGCAGGCCGGGCGCTGCTGTTTGCAGTCAGAGGGTGGCTGGCGTGGCTGCCCTGCTTGATTATACACCGAGTCCCCAGACATTTCTCAGTCCTTCTCCACCACAACTGACCTCCCCCCAAAACAGACATGCTTCGGGGCTCCCTTCCCTGCCCAGGCACCTCCGCACGCAGGTTCAAATCCAGGCTCCCCAGCTCGGTGGTGAACCTTGGACACACTATTGGACTTGCCAAGCTGTTGCTCTGCTCACGGACGGGGGACAACAGGGACTCCCTCGCTGCAGGCCACCCGGCACGGGGAGTGCGCCTGCTGGGGACTGGACGGAAAGCTCCCCCGCCTGGAAGCTGAGCATCCCGTATGGCTCGCCAGACTTGTGGAGACTCTGGCAACGCGCCCTGGGCCACCCCAGGGAGGGGGCGGTGGGAGGAGGGTTTTCTCCGCCAGCCTGGCCTGAGCTGGGGGTGGGAGCAATGGCCACCAACAGCGTGGCCCGGTGGGGACTGGCTAAGCAGAGGGTGGCGCCCAGCTGCTAGGGCTGTCAGGAGCACGGCGCGCTGCCTCCCTGGGGGTGTGGGAGCTGCCCCAAGGGAGACGTTCTGAGTGGACTGGGAGACCCTCTGAGTGGAAACCAGACCCCGTCCAACGTCCAGCTGGGGTCAACGGCACAGAGCGTGACAGACCAACAATACCTGTTGGACTTGAAAGCCAGCTTTGCAGGACTTGTGTCCATTTTTCCCACAAGAAATCTCACCCCTTGACACCCATGAGACTTTAAGAAAGAGGAATTTCATGCTAAGGAGCATCTCCACCCGCAGCATGGAGTCTGAAAATGGGCCGCCTTCACTGCCCCAGCCCCTGAGATACGGAGAGGAAGCTGCCCCACCCGACAGGTGTCCCTCACTGACAGCACAACGCACGCCAACTCATCTCATGAGGACTCTGGACGTGTGATGGCATCTTTTTGAAGGTAGGTCAACAAGAATGTTGCCTGCAGCCACAGTTGAGGTGGCATTTCCTGGCATACCGTGGGGGCCCAACCAATGCTGGGTGGGTGGTCGGGTTACTAGATGGTCCCCGCACCAGCCAACATTCTTTAGAGCCCTTCCGTCATGATCCAGGTGCCAACGCGTTGTTTATGGGAAGAGCAGAAACCAAATTTGCAAACCCCCCTGTAGGCTTCACGATAATAATTCATGCTCATCTGCGTCTAATAAAATATGGAAGCAATTTGACAGGAACACTTTGTGCTTTCCCGACTCATTTAACTATTTCCTCTAGGGGGCAAACCCTACACTCCCATCCAGATGTGTGAGGAGCTCCGTGAATAAATCTGCAAATATCAAGATGCGCTGTCCCCCCTCCCCCACCCCCAGAGCTGAGTGCAGCAGTGAAGCCCCAAACATGGGGACCAGCCGAAGTCGGTCCGGCCTCCGGGCCCAGAGCGCCCAGGCCTGTCCTCCTGTCGAAATGACCTTGAAACTGCCAGGCAAGCCAAGTGCCCCAGTCACTTTCCTCAAAGGACTTTCCTCTGTCAAGTTCGGCCCATCACATGGCAGCCCTCCAGAGACGGGAGGCCTTCCACTGTACCAGCCCCAACTCAAGAACACCGGGAAGGACACGCAGGTACCACGGCTGCCACCGCTGTCCCCTCAGATGCCGCATGAGACCCCTTCCCGGGCTGCGACCCCCTGCGCAAGCAGCCCCCAAACCCCTTGCCCGTGTCAGAGCTGAGGAACGCAGATGGTGACACCCTCCCGGCGCTGCCTATCACACCACTTGAGTCTCGATTCTGCGGGTCGCCACCTCTTTTAATTAAACTTTTCATGTTGAGGTCATTGTGGATACGCATGCTGGGCTAAAACCTTGCATGGAGATCCTGTGCACGCTTCACTCCATTCTCCCCCTCCCTCTGTCGTACCATACTCAGTCTCCGTTTTTTGTGGGTTTTTTTTAATGCAACATCCCTTGTCGTTTTGCCAACGTGTGAGAAGAAGCATATTTTCAACCAAGGTGAGGCTCTTGATTTCCCCCCTCCCGTTCTAAAACCTGCCTGACCTAGTATTTCTTATTTGGGTACACCCCACACCCAAGCACACAGCCCCAAACTGGGGACTCCTCTCTCCCCTCCTTGCACCGTCCCACATCCAAACTAGCAACCAGTCCTACCCAGCCTGAGTTCACCCACTGGTCACGGACTCTACCACAATGGCCCTGGCATGAGCCCCTGCCAACGCGCATCAGCAAAACCGGCTACGGAACGTGCAGGCGTGGTGGGGAATGAATTCACAAGCCCCCTGTTCAAAAAGTATTCAGTAGCCCTGGCTGGTAGCACAATGGTTAAGGCACTGGCCTTCGAACCCAAAGGTCGCAGGTTCAATTCCCAGCCCGGGCACATAACCAGGTTGCAAACCAGGTCTCCGGTCAGGTCTGTGGCTGGAGGCAGGTGAAAGGCAACCATACATTAATGTCTCTCTCCCTCTCTGCCTTTCTCCCTTCCCCTCTTTCTAAAAATAATGAAATAAAATCGTAAAAAAAAAAAAGTATTCAGTATTAAGGCCACCCTGCCCTTCCCCCGGAGACCACCAGGGGCACACCCGAAGATGAACTACACGGCTCAGTGATTGGATGGCACAAGTGTGAACACACTCAATGGGGAAACCGAGGTTTCCTCCGCTGGGACCTGTCACAGGACCGGGGTGTCTGTTGTGTGATGGGGGGGTCCTCCAGGAATCGGGGCTTTGCTCTGGACCGGACGCTTTTGGGAATTGGGGGTGATGCTGCGATGGGGCATCTTAATCATCCTTCTCGAGAAGGTGAAAAGGACGGAGCTGAAGCTGCGATTGATTCTTTTAAAAATAGGCGTCACAGGAGCCAGGACGGAGGATGTCTGGTGAATCTTGTGGTTTGGACAAGCTCCAGGTACTGTTTGTGTTCGGATGCGATTTCGGGTGGGGCCTGTGGCTGGCTTGATCCGCCGTGGTCCCAGAGTGGCCCCGGCTGGGGTTGGCGGTCCGTGAGGTTGTTTGTGTCCCGCAGAAGGCTGTTTTCTTTCTCACCACCCTCTCCGGCCCAGCTGCCGGCGGCAGCCTGCCTGCCCACCTGAGGTCTGTCCTCCGTGGAGTCACCCGCGTGGTCCCGCCCACTCAGAACTCAGGTCATCCCACCACTCCGCCTAAACTGCCCGTGGCCTCTGTCGCGAGCTGAATTGTCCAGGCCTTAACCCCCAGCACTTGTGAGTGTTACCTTATTTGGAAATACAGACTTCGCAATGAGATTAGGCTAAGGACCTCAAGATACTGCCACTGGTGTCCTTATAAGATGGGTGGAGAACACAGACAGAAACACAGACAGAAGGTCATGTGAAGACAGAGACAGATTGCAGTGGTGCAGCGGAAAGCCAGGGGGTACCTGGGGCCACCAGGAGTGGAGAGAGGCAAGGAAAGACGTCCCCTGTAGCCTTTGGAGGGACATTGGCGCTGGCGGTAGCATCCTTTAGAACTTCTGCCCTCCAGAACTCTGAGAGAACACCATTCTGTTTTAAGTCACCAAGTTTGTGGGCTTTGATTTCTACAGCCCTAGGAAACTAGTCGTCTCTCATTGTAATTACCCAAGAACCTCGATTCCTTCCTGGGACCTGCCAGACCCCACGGGACCCGGGCCTGCTCTTCATCCTCACACACACACAACGTCCCCTGTTGCCTGCCACGCTCCAGCCTCACCCACCTTCCTTCACCTTCAACACACCGGCCCTTTGCACATGCTATTCCCACAGCTGGGACTCCAGTCCTCTGACCTTTCCACAGCTGAGTCTTGTGATCATGTAGGTCTCCGTGCAGATACCCCTCCCCAGGAAGACCTTCCTTAATTTCTCTGCTTAGAATCATGCTCCCCTGCCCCTACCCCACTGGCCACTTACCCTCCTCCATCCTGTCTGCAGGTTTAGTTTTCCTCCTGACCCTGAAATGATATCACTTATTTGTTCACATGTTCATTGTTGGTCTCCACCCGCAACACAAAGGTGAAAAAGTAACAGAAACTGCGCCACTTTGGAGCGGAGCCAGGGCTGCCATCCCGGAGGTACCACCTGGCTCATGGTAGGCCTCCAGCCTTTGGAATTTTGAAACAGCGAAGTAACCTTTGGATGAGGTCGACAGCAACTATTTGCAAAGATACCGGATGCTGTGACTACCAGGCTGGTGACTAAGGGGCAGGAGATTGTTTAGACTGCTCGTTCCCAGTCATGTTAGTTTATGGCACCTGGAGAAATGCCTTCCTTCTATGGATGTCATTGTCCCTGCCTCTTTCTTGTAAGCACCCCAGCCTCTGCCTCCTACTAGGGGCACTGCTTGGGCTCCCACCTGACTCCATGTGTCCCGAATAACTACTCTTTTGGCTCATCAATACATCCTTATTGCGTCTCAGTTTGATCTTTTATTTTAGGTTAAGAATGGGGTCAGGAATCTCTCTGCATTCCCAACCTCTGAAAGGATGATTTTTATTGAACAAACACAGAGGCTATGTTTGCCATACAAATGTGACCTCATGTAACCTTTACGAATAAGCTATTTTACTGAGGAGGCACAGAGAGTTTAAGTAACTTTCCCAGAGTCACAGAGCTGGGCAGCAGTGGAGGCAGGACTTGAACTCAGAATGCTGAGTGAATTTCCCTTGAAAAGTAGTCACTAACCCTCGAAAGTAACCTATCAGGTGGGAGGGGGAAGGGACCCTGTCTGTGTCTTACCTACTCAGCTATCCCAAGGGTCTGGGCAAGCGAGGGAGAGAACAGTGCTTCTAGAACAGCCCCAAGCTGCCAGGCACGGGCTGTCTGTCCCAGGGTATTGGGCCATCTCTTCACGGTGCTATTTGCCTACTTCTCAATCGCCCTGGGCCCTGAACTCAGGGGAAGGGAGACGGCCAGTGTTAACCAGTGGCTCCCCAGTCCAGGGCACCTGGGTGCCCTCCGGACTCCACCTCCAGCTTCCAGCCAGGGCTGCTAAAGTGGTGGGGTGGGGGCGGGAGGTCCCCTTCTCTGTGCACCAGAGAAAAAACTTCCTGGAAGGTTTTATACAACATCTGCATTTTGTTGGATTGATAAACAATCCCAGGAAGCAAAAACAAAGTGGGTGGACAGAGAAATAAATTTTTTAAGAAGGAAAGGGAGCCGTAGGAGTGAAGAATCATCTGAAATGAAAATGTGAGTGATGGCTGGGAAGAAGCGAGGGGTGGGCCAGGCCGGAAATGCGCAAGAGAGGGAAGCTGAGAAAAGCAAATGAAGTTTTCACACCCTGCAAGCCGCAGTCCAGGGCCAGGAGAGGAAAACGGCCCCCTAAGGGCCGGCCACCCCCACGGCCTCAGCAGTCCTTTGGCCTCGTGGTCAGCACTGGGGATGATTCATCTGCCCGCGGTGATTTTTCACATCCACGTTAAAACAAATGAGTAACTATTTGATTCCTTTGGCGGATCCTCCGGCGCCTGGGAAGCTGTAAACCAAGGTTACAGCCAACCCAGGTTTCCTTGAACAAAGGTCTTTGGGACTTTGGTTTCCTGTTGGCTGTGAGGTGGGATTGAAGGTGCACTCCGGGCCACCACGGAGGCATGGGACACTGCTGACGTGATGCCAGCAGGAGGTGTTTTGAGATAAATGTCCCATCTGACTCCACCTGCCTAGTCCATAGGAAGCTTAATGAAAAAAATACCTCCCCGTTTGCTCTGGATGTGAGAGACGGTGCTCCCCATGTTTTGTAATTAGCACCCCCTGAACCAATCAGGGTCCAGCTCATGGAGGGCACTGCCCAGCTCAGATTCTGCAGGCGGGGGTGGGGGATGGGACAAGATAGGGTCCCTTGGGAGGGGGCACCAGGTGAGGCAATGAGCCAGGTAAGAGGGAGCAGAACCTGCCCAGAAGAGTCCAGCGCTCCAGGGGGCTTGCTGGCCACAGGTGCAGTGGGGCCATCCGTCCAGTCTGAGGTGAGCAGGATTGGCGTTGGGGGTGGGGAGGGACAGTGTGAATCAAATTAGAGACCATGCCACCCTGGCTGGTGCGACTGTGGGCTGAGCACCAGCCTGTGAGCCAAAGGGTCGCTGGTTCAATTCCCAGTCCGAGCACAGGCCTGGGTTGCAGGCCAGGTCCCCCGTTAGGGGTGTGAGAAAGGCAACCACACATTGATGTTTCTCTCCCTCCCTTCCCCTCTCTCTAAAAATAAATAAATAAATATAATCTCTTTCAAAATCAGAGAACATGCAGCTCTAGAAAGAACGCCCATGAGTGGGAGGCATGATCCTTTCGGGAGGTGACCGAATTAACAGGGCAAGCAAAGCATGTTGGGTACAGGCCTGCACGGCCCTCCAGGGGGAAACACCATCATTTCAAGCTGCAGGGCTTTGAAGGGTGGGAGCTTCGGGAAGCTGCTGGGGGGGCAGCTCCCCCTGGTGGCCGAGGCCCGTGGAAGCCCTGCCGCAGTCAGCCCCAACTTGCACCTGGAGCAGGTGGCCGCCAGGCACCACGTGGCTGCCGCTAAGGGCTGGGGCGGCCCTAACTACCATCACCATGACAACGGAGCCTGGGTGCACAGCCCATGCCTTGCCCATTATCCTTAGCCGTGGGGAGATTTCAGCCCAATAAATTCAGTCAGGAATAAAAACACCCATCTCCAGACGTGTCATTTCTCCCTGTTCTATCTGTGCATGAATGGCTTAACACCTGTTACCTTTGAGAAAGAAATGTACCTCCTCCCTCCAGTGGTTGAATGTTTAATTTAGCCAAGATTCTACTTCATAAATGTGGGCCTAGGGTACCAGCATCAGAATTTCCCTCCAACATTGCATTAGAAAACGTTTTAAGCGTAAGGAAAAAAATTGAAATGATTTTATAGTAAATTCCCATGTACCCACCACCTGGATTCTCCAATTAATGCTTTTTATTATTATACTCACTTTATCACATATCTATCCAACTCTCCCTCCCTCTACCCACCCAACAAGCCATCTATTTTTTATACGTTTCAAAATGACCTGTGACATCAGTGAATTTCACCCCTACACACTTCAGCACAAATACTATTAACTAAGGCCCACTATGTGTTTAATCTTTTTTTTCTTTTGAGGTAAAGATGCATGTAATGAAATGCACAAATATTAAATGTATCATTCTGTAAATTTTGGCAAGTGCATACCCCTATGTGACCCTCAGCTGAGTCATACACCGGGTGTCTCACTGATGCCAGGCCCCTCCCCCCTTCAGCCTCATTTTTCCAGGGGCCTTCAAGGCCTACCAGCTACGTCCAAAGGCTGAGAGCCCTGTGCAGAGCTGCCCTCCAGGACGGGACCCCTCATGGGTACCATGGGGTATAGGAGTTGCCTCTCGAGAACACACCCATTCCATTTTTATTGTAATACTTATGAATTGACTTTCATGTGCATTAACGAAATAACAAACCTGTGAATTCTCACCTCCTGTGTATTATCGGAACTGCCTCCTCTTTAAATAAATTTAAGTTTAAAAAGGTGAATTGACTTGAAGAACCAATTTTGAGGGACTAACGCAGATGGTGAATTAAAGGCCCATGAGGTAGGCTGAATGTGAGAAACGTGGCTTCCGTGGATTCTAGGAAAACGTGGTTTCTGTGGGATCCAGGGAAACGTAGTTTTCAGAGTCTCACAAAGCCGCGTGTCCTGCTAAGAAAACTCATATTTCCCCCCCTGCAACCTTACATTTATTTTACTGAGACATAAAAACAACTACACTTATTTTGCATTTGTATTTTGTGGCAATTTGTGTATTATTCTCAGTATCTTATAACATTAAGCTATGTGGATTTACCTATTTGCTGCCATTTTAAAGTGGGATTTTATAACATTCTGGGAGTAGAATTCATGCCCTTGAGGAACACATTTTCAATATTATAATGAAAATCGGTTGGAAGATAAGACTCTGCATATAGGAAATTACTTTAGAGACAAATTTTCAATATCTTTTGTACTTAAAAATGAGCTGTGTTGTTATTAAAGAGCAACTTTATTCAATTATGTTTCTCTATTTCACACCCTTTCTCATCCCACGTAGACCTGGGGTAACTCTAGAAGGAGCACATACGATAAAATGAAAGTGAAGAAACTAAAACTGAGCGATAAAAGTCGGAAGTGAAGGCGGAAAAGGAAAGTGAAAACACACACGCAGACCCACCTGGTTCATGTATTACAGTTGAGTTTTACTCCTGGCTCTGAGCTCCCTGGCAGCTGAAGGGAAAAGAAACACAATCTTTTCCTGATGTTCACGTTGGGAAAGGAGGAAGCTGATCGTTTCCGTGGGGAGAGCAGAGCTTCTCCCTGGATTGGGCCAAAGGTGAAATCGATTGCAACAGAGGGAGCATTGCAGGACGTCATGGGTCATGACCTTGACATTCCTAAAGCAGGGAGAACGGGGTCTCTCCCCTGGTACCACATCGTTTCCATGATACGCAAAGAAAGTCCCGAGGGTAACGCTGGGCTCAAAAGTCCCTCTCTCTAACCCACCAGAGTGTTTTAGGGCCTTTAACTGTTGACACCACCTGTCCATCAGTGACCCCAAAGTTACACCCTCCCAACCCCAGGCTCAAGCGTTCAGTGCCTCCCACATATCCCCTCTCAGGCTCTGACCTCAAAGTCTGAGACTCCTGCTCTTCCCCTAAAAACCTCCCCCACCTTTAGCTGATGACCATCCCGCTTCCCTGTTTTATGAGGCCAAAAGCCTTGACCCCTCCCACCCCCCATCTAACCGATCAGAGAATTTCATTGTTCCATCTTCGAACTATGCACAGGCAAGATCTGACCGCCTGACCATGGCTCCCCACCTCCGCTGTCACCAACCCACGTGAGCCACGGATAGCGGTCGCCTGAAGTACACGGGAGTCTCTCAACTCACGGTCTAGTCTCAGCCCAGACGCCAGACTGAACATTTGAAAACATACATCCTATCATGATCCGGGCTGAAATCCCTAAGAGGTTGTCAAAGATACTTTTAAAAGAGACGAAGAACTGATCCAAGAAGACAGAGACGTGGGGTGTGTCAGGTATAATGCAGCCAATACTAATTAGGGATTAAAGCCGAGTAGGTGTGTCGCTTCACCTCTCCCAGCCTCAGTCTCCGCATCTCAGCTGGCTGCCTGTGGGATCAAATGAGCAGGTGCTCCCCACCCTGGCAAGTGGCTCAAAGAAGCGGGAATCTCCCAGGACGGGTGAGCCTCCCTCACCCGTGCAGCCAGAGCGCCACCTGGTGGGCACAGAGGGCGTCGGAGAGGCCGGCGGGCACACACCTGGCCCCGGGAGCCCCAGGTGGCAGCTGGCACTCAGGAAGGCTTCAGGTGTCTGAGTCACCGCAGTGCACGGGTGGTGGGCCTTTTGGTGGAACTCCAGGGCTGGGCCTCCTGGGCCCACCCTCTCCTCTGTTGTCCACCTACACCTCTCAGATTCTCGGACAGCAACTGGGCTTGGTCAGAAGGAAATTTCATTAAATTGAAAAGAGAGAGAGAGAGAGAGAGAGAGAGAGAGAGAGAGAGAGAGAGAGAGAGAGAGAGGGAGACTGGGCAAGTGAGGTGAGGGAGGAAGTTGACTCGCACAAAACTGAGGGGAGCCCCGGCTGGTGCGGCTCAGTAGATTGGGTGCTGGCATATGTACCACAGAGTCATGGGTTCAATTCCCAGTCAGGGCACATGCCTGGATTGCAGGCCAGGTTCCCAGTGAGGGGGGTGTGTGAGAGGCAACCACACATGGATGTTTCTCTCCCTCTCTTTCCCTTCTCTAAAAAGAAATAAAGTTAAAAAAAAAAAAAAAAAAAAAAAAAAAAAAAAAAAAAAAAAAAAAAAAAAAAACCTGAAGGGAGCCCCAAAATGACTCAGCCATCGAGATATCTTCATGCGATATTCTAGAAAAATAAAAATTAGTGGGAAAAAAAAGATAATGGTGAACAAAATTTCAAATACTTAAATAAAAACCAGCTCAGTATTCCTGATCTTTCCATCTGCCTCAGGCTATGGTAAGGTTCACAGGGCAGGTGACAGATCCTGTCTTATCACATTGACCCTAGAAAGGCCCTGGAGGGACCAAGGAACACCTGCCACCCCAGCCAGGGCGCAGAGCTGGGCCGGAGCCTGGGGTCCCGCAGCCATAACCAAGAGTTGCATGACCCTGAAGAAACTCCAGCCCCTGTGAGGACTCCTCGTTCACATGGGGGAGAGGATGGGTTCACCTCTCTGCAGCGATGCAGCGGGTATAAAGCAAGGGGCTGGCCCTGCCCCGCTGGGCTCACCATCTTCTCTGTGACATAGGGACAGGAGCAGAGTATGGGACCTCACTGGCTGGACTTGGAAAGACAGTGACCTGAGGGAGACAGCGCCCAGCCTCCAGTAGCAAACGAACCCACAGGAGCTGCTGGCTGCCTCCTGGGGCTCTTTCCCTGCAGCAGCCAAGGACGCACCGACCCCCTCCCCAATTGCTGTAGCAAAGTCCCTGAGACTCTCGGGTCCCTTCACAGACGCGTCATTGTACAAAGTTAACACACAAGGGGTTGGGGTCCTTCTCCCTCTGGCAGAGGCCCAGCCAGGGGCTGGCCTTTATCACCCAAGCAAACAGAGCTGCCGCTTCACGCTTCAAGGCTGCTCTGTTTACTGATGGTATCACACCCATGGGGCTTCCTGATCCTGTGACTCAAGCTGCTGGTCAAGGTGACTCATGCCTTGACCCACCCACAGCGGCTCCTGGGAGGGACCCAGTCGTTGCAGAACTGAGCTGGAGCAAAGCCCTGACTGCAGCGTCCAGCAGTGCCACGTGGGCAAATCTCAGGGCATCTCACTGCCGCTTCTCAAGTGATAGAAAGGGCTGCTGATGGGGACGTGTCTTGTCCAAAGAGTCAGAGCAAGCAACAGTGGGGCTACTTACTGTCTCGTCACACAGACAGCAAAACCGTAGCAAAGATTGCGAGAGGCAGAGAGGGAAGAGGTGCATCCCACAGAAAGGTGGGCAAAACCAGCTTGGAAAAAAAAAAATCTGAAGTGTGGGCCCAAGTTCCCACATACACCCCCAGCTTCCTTCAAAGCTGCCTCCTCCCAGTGGTGGCCTGGGAGCCATTGGTGGCCCAGAAATAGCCTTTCCCCCTGGTCACTTAGCCCATCTATGGCTGTACCATCACAGCTACTAATGGTCAGTGATTCAGGTCGGGCGGGTCAGCAAAACACAATGAATCAAGAAGTGTGAGAGTGGGTGAAAGAGGTGAGGGGGTGAAGGAGTGCAGATGGGTTGTTATGGGCCAGACAGGGGCAGTCAAGCACAGAGCAGGGGATCTCAGCGATATTCCAGTCACAGTTCGCTGTCAGGTGGACGCTAGCTTTATGGGGACGATCCCACAGCGAGTTATATAATGTCCCGTTACTGGGGTGTACGCTTGAAACGAATGTAATGTTGGGTGTCAACTGTAATTGAAGAATTTTAAATAATTTAAATTAAAAAAAAGAAGAAGAAGAAGTGTTACAGAGCACAACCTGATGGTGGCCAGAGGGAAGAGGGGTAGGGGGATGAGAAATCAATAAACAAATATGGGGAAAAAGAAAGAATGGCTTCAGAAAAGGGCAGATCCAGGTCAGCCAGAAAAAGAGAGAGAGAAAGAGAGAGAGAAAAAGAGAGAGAGAGGGAAAGTGCTGGCCAGTGTGGCTCAGTGGGGTGGGTACTGGCCCACAGACCAAAAGATCACAGGTTCAGTCCTCAATCGGGGCCCATGCCTGGGTTGCAGGTTCCGTCCCAGTCAGGGTACATGGGGAAGGCACCCAACTGCTGTTCCTCACATCGCGATTTCTCTCCCTCTCCTGCTCCCGTCCTTCCCTCTCTCTCAAACAAGGAGCATGTCCTTGGATGAAGATAAAAATAAAAAATGTTAATAATAAAGAAGGAAAAGAGAGGTATGAACGCTGCAAAAAGGAATGAAAATGGTGGTGGTGGCGATGGTGATGAGGATGATGACAACTTGAAATACAGCCGCAGGCAGTTGCTCAACCTGTGAGGAGTGTGGAAATTCCACGTGATTTAACCAACCAGGCTGGGAGCCCGGGGGTGGCGGGGATACAGGAGGGGCGGTGAAAGAGCAGGCCAGCCAATCTCAGTGCCGGCAATCTCTGTTGACAGTGGAGTGATCAGGAGATCAAACACACTGGAAAGGAGAGAGGCGGGGAGCAGGCTGCAGCCGCAAAATGCGGACCCATGACCTTCCCTCAGTCCACTAAGGCCGCCTAGTCACCCCTCCTGGCCAGCAACCTGGGAGCAGAGTGGCCCCGCCGTCCTGTGGAGCTGCCCTCGCCCCTGTGTATTCCAAGGGGGTCCGGCCAGGAAGCTGCATCTCTGGACAAGGCAAAGCAGTCCCCTCACCACACTCACGGTCACCTGGAGGACTGTCCACCCCCATTCCTATTGCTCAGGACATGGAGGCCCAGGGACATCACGTGACTTGCTTCAAGTCACCCAGGGATGGTTACCACAGAGGTAGGAACTAAGCTTGCAAGACTTATGCCCTCCCCACCATGTCGGGCACCCTGTCCTCACGCCCCATCTCATTTCAATGGCAGAGAAGGCCCCTGTCCCCAAGTCACAAAGGGGACGGACCCAGGACCATAGGGCTACTCTGATGTCAATGTCAGGCTTACCACGGCCTGGAAACATCCCATAGCACAAATGTCTTTCTCCCAGTGGCTGTTTCCACACGGAGGAAGAAGCCACTGAGTGGACACTCAAGATTCTACTCAATAACCGAACATGTAGTTCCATCAGCACGAGTGGCCATGCAGGCACACGTGTATCTTGTCTGCTGAGTATCGAAGACCCAACCGTTTTGCAACCCCCGTGGCTCCGAATAGCATTGCGCCCTGAAATCTCCTTCTGCACGTGGGAGAAAGCCGCTGCCCTAGGAGGAATCTCCCAAGAATGATGAACTCAATTACAGCTGCAGGGAGGAAGCATCCTTTTAGCTAACAATAATGCAGGAATGATTTCCTGCTCGGAGCCTCTGGGGAGAGTGTCACTGTCATCGCTGCTGGTGTTTTGTGGAAACAATAACTGACTCAAGCGCAAACTGGAAGCTTAGTCTTCACCAGGTTTTTATTTCGCCAACTCTGAGAAAGGATTCAGAAATGTCTTTCTTGGAAAATTGGGTGTAAAATTATGTTCCTCAATGAAAGGGAAATAAAAGTGCTTTTACAAAGTAGGCTAAGGAAATAAACTCACGGATAATAGGGTCTTTTCCTTCCAGGAAGACCCAATTATTTTTTAATTGATGTCTGCCCAGGTCTCTCAGTCACTTTCTTCTTCATCTCCTAAGACCCAATTTTAATAACATTTCCCCCTTGGTCTCCATAACCCTTTTAAAAAAAAAAGTATTTATTATTTTCAGAGAGAGGGAAAAGGAGAGAGGCAGAAAGGGAGAGAAACATCATTGTATGGTTGCCTTTCACCTGCCTCCAGCTGCGGAACTGGCCGGAAACCTGGCTTGCATCCTGGCTATGTGCCCCGGCTGGGAATTGAACCAGCGACCTTTGGGTTAGCAGGCCAGCATAACCTTATTCTTATTTGGCAGTCCATGGGTCTTTTTGTTTTATCTCCAAAATATGATCACCCCCCAAATAAAGACGTTTAAATGTATTCAAATCTCTAAAAGTCCTGTCTCACCACTTGGATTTTTCATTTGGACAGTCAGTACATTTGTGTATGTGGACGTGAACACAATCTTAAATTCCCCCCAATTTAATAACAGCACGTGCCCCTTGAGAAGGCTTTCAGCTACGAAGAACACAAAACTCGGTGCTCTCAAGGTCTCCTGGTCCCACTCCCTCCCTCACCACTTGCCAGCCTCAGTTTGTTGATTCAGCCCCTGCTGGCTGTTTGTAGCCTGCAAGATGGTGGCTCCTTCCAGTGCAGAGATCACGTCTGCTGTCTATGAAGTCACCGGGGGCTGCCTGAACTTAAATGTTTCCCATTTCACCCTCTCAGCAGCAGACCATTGTTTGCTTTACCTCTTTGGCCAGAAGTGTGTCTACTCTGTCACTCCCAACTGCAAGAGAGACCAGAGAAATCTGGGTTTTTGTTCTCCATCCCCTATACTGGGAAAGGGGATTCAAGCAAGAGATACACACCTAAGAGGGAAGGTGCTCTAGAGAGAAAGCCACCCCTGCAGGGTCCTTTGCCTCAAAGGATTTTATCTGTTTTCTAAAGGTGAGAACTTCAGAGGAAGTCTCCAGGGAGGAGCTCAATAAGATATTCATCAGCTTCCCAGGTGTGTTGGGTCAGGGTTGTGGTCTCTACGGATGGGCCAACACCAGGGTACAGGGTCGTTGGTCATTGCACCTGGTCACTTACCTGACTTTTGCTGCTTTTCTGGGCCTGGAGCTGGAACACAAGTGAGGCCTCGATGTTTGACCAAAACTTTGTCCCTAAGATTATTTGATGCGGGTCAAGACCTCATCATCCTGAGGGCTTAAGCTTATGGGAGGAGGAGGCGGGAGAGTTGGAGAGCTGAATGGGGCCAGTTTCACTCAACTATTCATCTCAGTGTTCCCATTCCACTTGCCAGGGGATTTTCCCACCTTCCTACTCTCCTGCCTGGTTCCCACCATGAACTTGCGAGCCCCACTTGGAGCCCAATGCAGGCTCCACGTTTTATAGCGAGTGGATACTAATGGGACATTAGAAGCGGCTTAAGTGGTGAAGTCTGCATTTCCATTGATCCTTAAGCTTTCTTCTGCTTCCTGGTCAACGTCAATATGTTGGGGACAGTTTTAAAGAAACACATAAATTACGGCTCAAGATTTTTTCTTAATTATTTATCATCGCATTTGCCTAATGGGCATTTTTGTTTTAAGCGGACCATCAAGCTCCACGGGGCTTAACACACTCTCTTTTAGGGGAACAGTCGTGCCTTCTCCCCGTATCGCTCTCACAGATCTGTGGAAACTCTGAGTCAGAGCGCAGGTGCCGTCAGAGGCACAGGGAGAGGTTGACAGAAAGTCTGGGCTGCTCTGGGAAACAACTTCCCGGCGTGGAAGGAGCCCTTGTGATGGGCGGCACCTGGTAGGTGTGTGGACACAAACATGGATGTAAAGTCCAGGCGTAAAGGTCCCCAGAGGCAAGCCTTTGCTCTCCCTGAAAGAGCAAAGCGGTCACGGTCAAATCATCCTCACAGGAAGGTCTAGTCCATGTATCCCACCCCCCACCCCACCCCCCGCAGCCTCTGCTGTTCACTTTGGGGAGCTGCCTGATGGACCAGCCAATTTCCCGGCCCTCACTCCGGCAACAGATGCGGAAGGGAAGAGCGTGAGACTTGTTTCTCTGGCTCAATAGATTTCTGTAAAAGCACTTCAGAGTGCCCTTCCCCAAGTCTTCGCTCTCTGGAAAAAGCTCAACAAGGTAAAAGCTTTCCAGAACGTCCTGTGCTCGTGCATCAAGGAAAAATACTGGGTACACCGGGCGAGGACTTCAATCCAATGAGGAGGAAATTTGCAGACGTGGTCGATGTTTGGAACTTGCTCCATAAAGAAAACAAATCTGCTTAGGAGAGGAAAGTCTGGAACTTGCCCTGCTGATGTTTTCCCATGGAAAAAAATCAGGACGAGGCCAGCGAAGTCTGCCAGCCCCACTTCCACAAGTCGGCCGCTTCCCCCAGGAAGACAACAGCCCAGTGTCTCTCTCTCCCTTCTGTCCTTGGAAAAGTAAAGAATGTTCAGGTTATCTGGGCCTCCGGCAAGTCAAATAGCCTCTCTTCACAGGGGCCAACCGCCACCTAGAGATAAAAAGACACTTCAAAAATCAGTGCTGGGAATAGAAGTTTACATAAAACTTTTTCTCAGGCAAGGTTAGAACCGAAGTAACTTGAAGACCAATGAGCCTCATTCCGAGATGAAAACACTGAGACCAAGAAGTGAAAAACGCCCCGCCCCGTCCTAAATACCCAGAGAGGCGAAGGGGAACGTGACGCCAGCCCTTATCACCGCGGGAGCGTCTCAGATGGAAGGTACAAAGGCTCTTTCAGCCTCCCGGCAGACGGAAGACCCAGAATTCCTTCGGTTACCAACACTTAAAATTAGGGATAAAATGGAACAAAAATACTTCAACTCGTAGCCGAGCTTGCAAGGAAAAGGCAAACACCTCCGGTCCCAAAACCACAAAGAAAAGAAAACGCAGCCATGGAATAGATGCTGTGGTAGCCCTGGGGGTGTGGGTGGGGGCCTGCAGCTGGGAATGGGCCTTAGAAATGTTACGTGTTTCACGTGTGTACGGACCTGAGCTCTGTGCAGGACAGAGGGCCGACACTAACATCCATTCACGCAGGTGGGGCCCTCTCTCTCTGCAAGCCGGATCCGAGGGGGGAAGACAGTGGAGTGGGGCTTGACTGAGGTCTTCCGTAGAAGAAAAGGCCATTCTTTCTTAAGAGACATTAACCCATCCAGCCTGTGTCCTGCGGCAGATGCAGAGTCTGAATTTTACACTCACCTATGGAATGCCTCCCGGGAACAAAGACCTCAAAACTTTTTCTGAGAAATACTTGACAAGCCAGGCCCGCCGGGTTCTTATAGACAGAATGAATCACCACTAAAGATGACTTCGTCATAAAAAAGGAAAGGAAATGATCCACTATGATAGGGAATCAGCAGGCACAATGGTGGCTAAGTAACACAGTACACAAAATAAAACAAACAGAAATCACACAGAGATATCCGGGAGAGACGGTAAAAGAATGTAGTAAATGATTAAAGAGATGAAGGAATGGAAACCATAAGGAAATAACACTCTGGGGAAAATAAAAAGGGAAGACCTATAACAAGAGATTGGATTAGTAATTTTAAAACTTTCCTTAATGCAAAGTTCAAACCTAAATGGCTTCACGGGTGAAGTCTGTCAAACATTTGAAGAAAAATAAATACAATTCTTCATAAACTCTTCCCAAAAATAGAAATGAGGGGACACCTCCCTACCCCTTCTACAGGGCCAATAATGCTCTGATATTGAAACTAAAGACATAACAAAAGAACAACAGATTAATATTCTTTATGAATATAGACACAAGTATCATGAACAAAATATTAGCAAACTGAATCCAGTGATAATATAAACAGTTATACACTATGACTAAGTGGAATTTAATCCAGAAATGCAAGGTTGATTCAACATACAAAAAATCGATCATTGTAATACACCAGATCAACAGAATCAAGGGCAAAAACCACATGATCATCTCAATAGATACAGAAAAGCATTTGAAAAAAATCCAACACCTTTTCATAATAATAATAAACTATGAATTGAAGGGAGTTACCCCAGTCTGGCAGCTATTAGAACTAATAAACAAGTTTAGCAATATTGCAGGTTACAAGATCAATATGTACAAATCAATTCTGCATCTATACACTGGTAATGAACAATCTGAAAATGAAAATAAGAAACCAATTCCACTTACACTAGCATGAAAAAAATACTTAGATGAACCCAAAGGTTGCTGGTTCGATTCCCCAGCCAGGGCACAAAACCAGGTTGCAAGCCAGGTCTCCAGCCAGCTCTGTAGCTGGAGGCACGTGAAAGGGAACCATACATTGATGTCTTTTTCCCTCTCTGCCTCTATCCCTTCCCCTCTTTCTAAAAATAATACATTTTAAAAATCTAAAAAAAAAAAATACTTAGGAATAAATTGAACAAAAGAATGTAAAGCGTATACTCTAAAAACTACAAAATAGGTCGCTGGTTCGATACCCCAGCCAGGGCACATAACCAGGTTGCAAGCCAGGTCTGTGTGTCGCTGGAGGCAGGTGAAAGGCAACCATATAGTGATGATTCTCGCCCTTTCTTCCTCTCTTCCTTCCTCTCTCTCTGGAAATAATAAATAAAATCTGTTAAAAAAAAAAAAACAACTACAAAACATTTGAAAACATGTCAGAAGACCTAAATAAATGGAAGGACATTCGTGTTCATGGATCAGAAGACTTCTGACGAAGATTTTATTGAATCTGAGTGGTCAGGAAAGGCCACACCGAGGCTGCACTATGCTGAAATCCAAATGCCATGAGGCCAGAGGGAGGGCATCTAGGAAGAAGCAGCAGTGAGTGGAAAACGACGCAGCAGGAATGAACTCTAGCAGGAAAACTAGAGAAGGGAATGCTGTCTGGGTTGGAAAAAAGCTCTGGAAAAGTAAATGAGTTTTCAATTCACATTTGCTTTTTCAAAATTGAAACACTCATTCCTTCCTGGTAGATAGTTTAGCTGTGTATAGAAATCACACTTTTTCACATCCTCTCTCTTGGCATGTTATGTGGGAATTTGGCCCAAATGGCTGTTACCAGCAGGACCTCTTTTGCCACAGAAAAGCAGAATTCTCATGGACTCCCAGAGCACCCATCCAGCAGACAGCAGGACCCACAGTAAGTTCAAAAGAAGACATCAACCTCAAAATCAGTGCCTGTTTGAAGCCGGGCTTTCAAAATCTTACGGACATTAACTATCGCCAGCAACTACGCCTTACGACTTTTGTTACCATAAAGAGGATTTTTGGTTGTTTGAACTCAAGCAGGAGCTGAAAGAGGTGTGCTACTAATTGCCAGCAGCTCTTCTTCAGGTCTGTGTTCCAGGCCACTAGAGAGTAGGTACTGGGCTTTCTCAGCAGGTGAAGAACTATTTGTTTGTTTGGTTGGTTCTTCCTTAGTCCGTGCAGCTTTGGGCCTTGCTGAAAGAGTGTAACGTCACCACACTGATTCAGAGAATTGCTAAAGCCAGGGCTGGTCCTTACCCTCTCCTGAGTCATTCCTTTCTATTGATTCACTTCCATTTGCTCGGAGCATCGTGAAATCTCAGGACAACTAAGACTGTGGAATTTCAAGTTTACATGAAGCTCACAAACATACTGAAGAACCTAATACGAATGGCCTTTAGAGATCACTCCCACCTTTGGACACCTCTAGCACACTTGACGGTCACTCTATTACGCTCTATTAAAGGCTTAGGTCAAGCCCAGGTCACTGCACTCCTGCAGCCCCAGTACAGGCCCTGGCACTGAGCAGATCATCAATATGCATTTGCTGCTTTGTTCAACAAACGCCTGCCAGGCACCCAGGTCAAGCACTGAGCTGGGGTCTGAGCCGCACTATTCTCAATGTCAGTACCAACCAAGAACCGACCATTCTCGAAGACTCCTAACGGAGCAGAATGGTCCTAACCAGGAAATTATTTCTATAAAGGAGAGCTGAAAATGGCCAAATATCTGTTGCAAGATTTGCATACAATGATGAACCTGGTCCTTAGATCAAATTCCAACTTTGGCAATCAAATCTGGTCATCTGAGATACTCGCTGGTTTTATGGTGGTTTGTTCATCAGTCTCTTCTGGGACTAAGTCACACTGCTGAGCTGTAGAGTGTTCAAGGTCAAGCCTTTGCTCTCTTTCCAGCTCCGGGGTTGACTGCCTTGCAGCTGAGGTCAAATGACCCTGTTCATCAGAACGCACAGAGGGAAGTTCTAAAAGGTGAGCTTCAAAGTCAAGTCGGTGATTTTCAAGTGTAAGTGAAAGAAAACGAAAACAACATTGTTGAGAAGCCTCCTATGCATTGGTGGTCATTACAAGGCCATGAGGACATCTCAGGATGGCAGAGGGAACCTAATTGGCAAATCCTGTGAGTCCAGCGCTAGAAACTTGTTCAAAATAGCTATAGCTGCTTCCAATGTCTAAACCCTGGAACGGATGTGTGCTTTCCAAAAACATGTAACCTTGCTCAGCATGCTATTTTACATAACATTGTCCCACAGTCCAAGTGTTTGTTTCTGGTCTAAGTCCAGCAGCAACTCCTACACTCGCTGTGCCCCCCTGGGCCACACAGTGCTGTCTTTGTGTGCATTTCCCAGTAAACTTTATCACAGGGGAAGGTGAGAAGCCTCGTATCTTAAGAGTCCATAAAAGATGCAATTGCACCCAGACAGAAGTTTTTTTAAAAATCAGACTATCACCTCCTGCCAAGCTTGTTAGGTGAATGTCTCAGATGTTGCGGCTGGTTTCTTCTGGGGAAGCCTGTTCCGGGTCCGCAGAATCTAGGCTGGGGCTGAGGCGAAGACGGAACAGGACGCCCCAGGAGTCTGTACCTGCTCAGACTCCGAGAGCACGATTTCCAAATCTTGCGAGTAGCCTGGTGAAATGGCCTTGAATTCAATGTTGTTCATCATGTAAAGTTTAGACACGGAACCAGATCTTGGCATTTCTTAATTTTTGATAGACGAGGGACTTCCCCAAACCCCCTTTCTTCGTCTTTGAGAGCCCCTGCCACGGGGTCCCTCAGATCTTTGGGGTCAGCAAAAGGGGTGCGCGGGAAGGAGTAAAGCAGGGAAGTCAAAGCCACTAGAGGACGCGCCCCTCTTCCCGCGGCCGCAAAAGCCACGGCTGGGAGCAGGGCTCGGGCAGGCGAGACCGGCTCCACGCGGAACTCGAGAGGGCTCTGGGGACACAGAGGCCGGCCCGCCCTCGGTGCAGGTCCGGTCCCAGCAGAAGACAACCCGAGCCCCCACGCTTCGCGGGGCCCCTGCATCACGAGTCCCTCGCCGGAAGCAGAGGGGCTCAGGTCGGCGCCCCGCGCGGAGTGCACTGCAGGTGGGCAGACCCCGCCCACTTGCCCCACTCGCTCCCGCCCCGCCTACCGCCCGCTGTGCCCCGCCCACCCGACTGGGTCCACCTCCCGCCCCCTCCCCACGATAGGCCACGCCCACACTTTGGCTGCTCAGGTGGGGCCACCCCGCCCACCCTGCTCGGCCCGCCTCCCCGCAACCTCCC
>PVIW01004792.1:9779-53791 GCA_004026585.1 Noctilio leporinus | reverse complement strand
CGGGCAGCAGAGACGCGCGCGACCCGGCGCTCCCACCGTCCAGGGTCGGGCGGCCACGAGGCCCAGCCGCGTCCTCCCCGCCCGCTGGCTGGTCCAGCGGCTGCAGCCATGTCGAAGGGGCCGGAGGAGGTGAACCGGCTCACCGAGAGCACCTACCGGGTACGCGGGCCGGGGCGGGGGGCCGGGGCGCTCCGGGGTTCGGGTGGAGCGGGAGGCCGCAGGTCTGGCTTGTGCCGGGTGGGGTGAGCGGGGACTTACGCGGGAAGAGCCTCCCCTCCCCCTCCCCGCGCTCCGGGCGCAGGAGACGCTCCAGGGCGACTTAGTTTCCAGCGCGACTTAGTTTCCAGCGCGACGTACTGGGGGGCAGTTGGAGAGAGGGGAGGCTTTTGCCGTTTCGGGGCCACGTCCTGCTCCCTACTGCCCCAGGGAGTCGGGGCCCCGCCGAAGCTCCCCGAGGCCGGAGCCGAGGGCAGGGCTGCCCGGGGGACGCGCGGGCGCGCCAGGTGAGCGGCGGGGCCCGGGCGCGGCGGCGGCGGCGGCGGCGAGGCGCGCGGGGCGGCGCCAGGCCGGCTCCCTCCGACCCCCAGCTCTCTCGCGCGGCTTTAAGTCCAACTTGGCTGCTTAACCCGAGTCCAGCGGCTCCGAGGTTTTTCCGGACCTGAGGGACGCTGCGATGGCCCTTCTCTTATCTTGCGTTCATCGCGGGACACTTTTTCCAGAAACGCATCGACTTGGGATTAGAGACCAGTGGAGTCAGTTTAAGTCCTTATAAGTAATTCCAGTGGGTGTAAGATACGTGTTTAATCATCTGCTATTAATAGAATGCCCCACAACTTTTGCCTCAATTTGGGTTAGGCTCGTGCAACCGCCGAGACTTTTTGAAAAGTTTTCCAAATTCAAGTGTGGTCATTTTTAGATTTGTTTTTTTTTTAACCTTCAAACCTGGTCTGGAGATTGGCCAGGTCTGCGTGAATTCCTGAAATCAGAGGATTTTATTGACTTGTTGGATAAGAACAACGTCATTAAAATATTCTCGATTATCTTTTGAAGTTCAGGAAATTTGATTTCCATCTCAATACAAAAGCTCTGTAACGTGTGACTTAATAATTTATGGGCTAGACAGTTGCCCGGGTATTTTGGGGCTCAGTAAGTCACTGTGACCAACATCTGTCCGTAGTCATGTGTTCCCTTAAGAGACATTTAGAAACCCCAGAAAATTTGAATGTGAGAGTTTTACGTTTGTACCGGGGTGGTTCCTATTGAAATGTTTCTGAAGATGGGTTATCAGGAAGTGTGGGGTCCTTTCCAAGTGTAAGTAGAACGTTCTTACCCGTAGACTTGAGCAGTCGCTGCTGTGACGACCGTCCGGTAGGGAAAAACTGGATGTGACTCAGGAATGCAGGTCACCGCGAAGTTGAGGCCGAGTCGGAGTTTCCGAAGGGCTGCTCAAGCTTTAAAAGGGAGCAGTAAATTCCTCCCCTCTCCCTGCAAGAGTCAGGCCTGTGTAGCTTTACAATCTGAGAGGAGATGACACCTGGACGCCAGAAATCAGGTGCTCCGAGGTCACCTGGCTTGGCTTTTCCGTCCCCTTGTTCTGATTTTCACTGTTCGTGGTGGCTCGTGTGGGAAGGGGCGGGGGCGCAGGCAAATTACAGCACCTCCACTCCAGCCCTTGGCGTGTACCCCAGGAACTGGGCAGGAGGGAAACAGAGCAGCTGATTATGTCGTGGTTATGTGCATTTGTAGGTGTGAGGCGGGGCACGTCATTTTCATTGTTTGAAAGGCTAGGCTACCTCGCTTTCTATTCCCAGGTGTTTCAAAACATACTAAAAGCTCACAGGTGTTTTTTGATTGACTGTACTCACCATGTCCTCATTAATGTTTTCAGGTCGTGTTTTTTTTTTTTTTTTTTTTATGTTGAGATGGTGGAGTAAGAATTTACTACTTTAGGCAAGAAGTTGATAAGTGATCTGTGACATGAATGCCGCTAGCTTAGGCGTTGTGATGGAAGCGCACAGAGAAATGTGACATTCCCAGGTCTAACGGAGAGCCTGGGATTCCTTTCATCTCCTGCTCATTGAGTTCTTGCTCCCGTGCCTCGCCCGATACCAAAGCTGAAAACAATTTAAGCCTAATAGGTAAAAAATCTACAGGCCATGTTGAGGAAAGCTAGTTCTTTTAAAAGAGAAACTTCCTTGACCCTTTATGTTACCTAGCAATCTCCAGTGTTTTACTAACAGAACCATAGCCTAACCAGGTGCGTTTACAAAAGTCACCTGCAAATAAGAGTGTATAACTTGCTTGTACGGGTGGGTGTTAGGTTTGTTTTTTGAAATACTCAAATTTCTCCCACTTTGAAATAAAGGAATAAATTTTTTAGCAAAAATGGGGATTATAAAGGATTGCGAACCTCTGTATGCAGTATCAAGTATCTTTAAATATTGGCTGAGTGTTCTAAATATATACTTAGACAAATGATGATTACCGGAGACTCATGCTACGTCCCAGAAGATGTGTGTTCCTCAGTTTCACAAGCAAATGGCACGCTAATAAGCCCCAAAATGTTAAGTGATGTTATTGTTGACTAAGAATCGGACCAAAGATCCTTCCCCTTCCCCACACTCCAGTCTATAGCACACCCATAACGTGCAGCTTGCTTGGTTTTCTGATGAGTACATGCTTTCGTGGTATGAGAAAGAAGTAAGGTTTTAAAAATAAAAAATTAAGGTTTACCGCAACCTTCCTAGTAGTTAGAACTGTTCAAGTCTTAGGAAGTTGAGGAGGAATAGCTGTGATGTCATCCAGGGAGGTCACACTTACGTTAACCTTGCTAAAGGAGCAGCGGAGGGGAAATGACACCAAAATGAAAAGGAGAAGGGAACACAGTCTTGGTTTCAACATCACCTCGTCAAAGAGGCCTGCTCAAGCAGCTCTTTAAAATCGCCAGCAGCGCCATCCATCTTGTAACCCTGACTACTTTAGGGTATAATATGTATATTTATTATATTTATCTCTCTTCCCATGCCAGCTAGAATATGAGCTGCCAGAGGAAAGGAAGTTTGTTTTGTTCTATTTGAACACTTAGATCCTGGCACATAGTAGGTGTGCATGTGTGTTGAAAATGGACATTTAGTAAGCCACTGTCTTAGCCAGTCTCCCACTCATAACATTGTCATAGAGTTTGTTTCACTCTAAGTATATATCAGCTCTCAAGGTGGAGGTGAATTTTATTTGTTTACGACTAAGAAACTGAGTTCCAAAGCCTATGAGTGACCAGTGCCCATCCCTCTCATCTTTGTATAGTAATTTAATTTTTAGTGACTAACAGATGCACCAACCAACTACCTTTTTACCATTTGGTGATCTAAGATGTCAAACAACATTTTCTGTCATTCTGGTCATTCGTCACCATTGGCATGTTTTCTTTTTTTACTAAGAAAATGAAGTTCCTTCACTGGGTAAAGCAAGCAGTCTAGGCATGTGTACTAGGTTTTGTTTGTTTCTTTAATGTTTTTGTTTTTTCTCCACTGGGGTTTAGTTGGGGATGTGTCAGTGAAAGTCCCTGTCTGGTGGCCTCCAGTGAGGACTATGCTGTACAGGCCTAACTTTTGAAGCTCTAAGTTGCCTTTTATGTTACTTGCTGTGGTTTCTCGCAGTGTTTGATATCTTCATCTCTTCCCATCACACCACTTTCCTCAGGTGTGCTGAAGATAAAGTAGGGTTTGCAGGAGCCCAGATGACTTGTTCTTGGCTCCATGGTGACTAAAACAGGGACAGGAAGAGCCATGTGCCAGATCGTAGCAGAAGGTGACCAAGTACCAATGATAAACTAAACAGCCCAGCGTGGTAGCTTTGTGTCTGGGGAAAGTGAAAATACGAAGCCAAGCAATCGATGTCTTTTTCTGTCATAACATTTCTTCTTGATTAGAAAGAGGTTTTGGAACTGTGATGGCATGACTGCTCTGCAGACAGAGCAGCACCCTTATTATAAGGCCTGCGAGACTGGGACCACTTGGATGGGTGACGCTACTCACAGGTTTCAGGGTGCTTGCCGGTTTATGTTTGTGACATTATTCCATTGTTGGGCATGAGTTCTTGCCTTGCACTTCTGCTGTAATGAGCCACGGAGTGGCAGGGGGTCCTGTGCGTGAAACTGCAACAGATTGGAGTTTTGTTCCCCTCGACATTCCACAGCTATTTCTCCTGCAGTTCCAGGGTAAAAGTGGTTCCGAAAGCAGCACAAACGTATAAGTTAACTTCTGTTGGCATTTGCAAATTCATTTTAAATTTAGTTCTAAAACTTGATTGAGCTACAGTACGCACACAGAAAGGTGTGCTTAGGTGCGTGTAGCTCAGTAAGTTGTCACAAACCGAACACGGTGGCGTAACCACCCAGGTCAGGAAGCAGACTGTGACCCCGAAGTCCCTCACACGCCCTTTCCGGCTGCTACACCTCCTCCGAGACAGCCACCTCCGGACTGGAACAGCACTGAAATTCGCCCGTGTTGTTGGAGCCATGGTAGTTGATTCTCTGCCGTACAGTATTCCACGGTGTGACGGTGCACCCCCCGTTACCTTTCTCTTGAGAGGCATTCAGTTTTCACACTGCACCGGGTCTGTGCCGCCGTGAACATTCGAGCACATGCCTGGTGGGCGAAGGCGTTCCTTTCCTTGAGTGCAGACCCAGGCGCGGGTTTGCCGGACCGTGATGTATTTGAGAACTTAGCCGTGGCGGAAGCGGCCAGGCGGTTTCCAGAGTGACCGTGGTGTGCCTGCCACCAGCAGCATGCTAGGGCTCCTGTCGGCTCCACGTCCCCAGCAGAAGTTAGCCTTTTCCTTTTTCTTTTGGCCCCTGTGAGTGGAAGCAGATAAAATTTTTAATTAAAAACAGAACAGAACTGTTTGTCCCAGGCTTAGTGGTTGGACACCTGCGCCCTGAGGGCCAGACCTCCAGCGGCATCTCCTAATGTCAGAGGACACAGCCAGCCTGGGGGTGCGGGTCCGAGAGGGATTTGGTAGAAGAGCATGCAGACTTAACTTTCCAGCAGTCGTTCGTATTTGTGTGTGTGTGTTTTGTGTTTTTTTTTTTGGCTTGTTTTCGCGTTTTTTATTTTTATTTTATTTATTTTTTTAAAACACTGTACCTTTATTTCATTATTTTTAGAAAGGGGAAGGGAGAGAGGCAGAGAGGGAGAGAGACATCAATGTATGGTTGCTTTTCACCTGCCTCCAGCCACAGACCTGACTGGAGACCTGGCTTGCAACCTGGTTATGTGCCCTGGCTGGGGAACCTGCGACCTTTGGGTTCGCAGGCCGGCACCTTACCCACTGTACTACCAGCCAGGGCTTGTTTTCGTGTTTTTTAAACGACACTTTTCTCTGATGCCACAAAATTTCTGCGAGTGTCTTCACAGCAAAGAGAAGTCTCCTGGAAACCACAGCCCAAAGATGGCAGTGTTCACCCTGACCGTTCCTTTCCAGTTACTTTGGTCCATATTTCCAGTCAGCCAGTATTCTGTCTTGTCCTGATGACTGTACGGAAATCCATTCTTGATCAAAATGTATCGATCCCGTCCTCTGTCGTTGGGCATAACGCTGCCAGTACTTTGCTGTTAAGGCTCCGCAGGGAACATCAGGCAGGTGAAGCTTTGCACAGATCAGTGGTGGTTTCTGTAAGCGAATCCCCAGGGGGACGCGGGTCAGAGCGGGTGCTGCTGATGCGCGTTCGCCGCGCATGGCCAGGCCCCTCCGGAACACGCGCCGAATTCTGCTGCAGTCTGGCTGAGTGCCAACGCACCTTCCCTGACCCCCACCCCGTGGGGTGGCTCTTCACAAACGACTGTCTTCTCTGTGACCCGTAGAGGACTTTTTTTCTTTCCTAACAGCAGTAAAACAGGCATCCCTATAGTACCCTACGGACGTTGACCCGGAAAACACCCAGGATTCCGTGCCTGCCACTGTTGGGAGTAACTTCCTCCATAAACTGTGCCGGCCGGTGCCCACGGAGGCACTGCAGCTCCGCGACCTTTCAGACCCGTGGACTCGCGCCATCTCCTCAGCCGGGATATCGCACTCCCGCGTGTGTTCCGGACCTTGAGTGTCTGTCGTCTTTATCACTTTTTAAAGGGCTGTGTTCTGGTTGTAACAGCTGCCGTAAATCTTGACGTGTAAAGCCGAGAGTTGCGTAGATGAGATAAAATGTTGCCAGGTTCTCTTATTCAGAACAAAATGGAAAATGTTACTGGACTATTTCCCGAACTGGGGAACAGGAAAAATGAGCACCTAACCAGCATCTCAGGAGTGGTACTTTTATTTATGTGGAACTTTGGGGATTTACAGTCCCTAAACAGTAATAGTTCCTGTACTAAAAAGATCAAAGGGAGCCCCTGGCTGATGGCACAGTGGATAAGGCACCAGCCTGTGAACCCAAAGGTCGCTGGTTCAATTCCCAGCCAGGGCAACATAACCAGGTTGCAAGCCAGGTCCATAGCTGGAGGCAGGTGAAAGGCAACCACACATGGATGTCTCTCTCTCTCTCTCTGCCTCTCTCGCTCCCCCTCTCTCTAAAAATAATAAATAAAAACTTTTTTAAAAAATAGAAAAGCTAAAATTGAAATATGTATTTCATTTTAATGGATAAAAAGTTTTTAACACTAAAATGTGCTATTATCTTTCTCTATTTTGCAAATTAACATTTCAAAGGTAAACCTAAATAAAAATCTTACATTTTTCTGTTCACTTTTACTTGTGGGAAGTACATTTTTAACATGGACTCACCCAAGACTATGAATGGAACAGAAAAAATTATAAACTGAGAGCACCCTAATTCCAGTTCTTAAAATTACTTTTTAAAAGTCTTAGTCCTGGTATTTCAAGCAGCTGTATCCTTGAAAAGTGCAAAAGCAGTGGTAACAACAGCAAGGAAAGGTACACATAGCAATAACAGCCTGTCGAAACTAAGGAGGGAGTAAAGTTCAGATGATTAGAACATGTAACCTAGAATACACATGAGAAAGGTTGGGCCAGGGGTCAGGGCAGATCTCGGATGATGAGTCAACTGCCTGGCACCTGACATGCTACTCCGGGTTCCTCCGCTGACCTGAGTCAGGAGAAGGGAGCCCCAGCTTGGATGGGGGTTGCCAGCAGCTCTGGTCAGTGCAGATGCCTGAGACCTAAGCTGAGAGAACAATTCAGTTCTGGCCATAGAAACTCCAGTGGCAAAAGAAAATTAGGAAAATCACAATAACTTCTTAAGTGCTGTGATTTTTTTTTTTTTTTTTTTTTTAATAAAACCATAATGGTTTTGTAGACGGAACAGTATGTTGTGTTGCAACCTGGGCTTCACCATGTCCCGGCAGCAGCTCAGGTGCAAGACACACGGTGCCTGATGGTGCTGTAGGTTTCAAAGTGTGGAAGTCACTCTGCACGTGCAAAATATTGTTCTTTTTAAAGATTTTTATTATCTTTAGAGAGAGGCAGAGAGGGAGAGAAACGTCAATCGTTGCCTTTCACCTGCCTCCAGCTGGGGACCTGGCTGGAGACCTGGCATGCAACCTGGTTCTGTGCCCTGGCTGGGAACTGAACCAGCGACCTTTGGGTTCCCAGGCCGGTGCCTTATGCCGTGTGCCACCAGCCAGGGCGTGCAAAATGTTGTTCTTATTGGGCACTCAGCTTGGTGCCCTTGAGGAAACACCTTCATCTAACCAATTCCTCCTTTGTTATTCCAGCTTTCTGTGTGTACTTGATAATGTCATGTTCCGTCTTTGGGCCTGGCCCTTCCGTGAGTGAGATAACAGCACTCCCCTCCCACACTCAGGGAAGGGTAGAGTATCGCCAGAAGCACTTTCAATAGTGCCGGCTGCCAGCAGGAGCAGCTTGTGTTTCCCAGGCTGCAGCCACCACGGAGCACTGATTTCCATCGTTGACTGCCTCTGCCTGGGTCTCATCCCCGGCGACTGGCAGCATAGATGGAGCTGAGCAGGTAGCAGAGAAAAGAACAGCGTTGAACAATTATTGGCACACATTTTTCTGTCGAGAGAGGAGAGCTGAGGGTGGCTTTTAGCTGTGCCTCACGTAATGACAGTACGTTGTGAGAAGGGCACCACCTGTCCGGCGACAGTTAGGCAGTGTCATTGTGCGAACAGAGTCACACGGGCCTGGGTGACGCAGCCCCCTGCGCACCGAGGTTCCAAGGTGTAGCCGCTGCAAACCTGCACAGCGTGTAGTTGGACTGAAGACTGCAGGCACTCGTGACATGCTGGCAAGTCAGTGTCTCAGCATAGAAAGGCGAGGTGGAATGTGCAGCGGGAAAGATCGGAAAAGTCCGGCTCGCTGTGTGGGACACGAATGGAGCTGCAGGGCTGAAGTGTCCTGGGTGAGTTAGTGAAGGCCGGGACAGCCCCGCCCGCTGCTGGAGGCCTGACAAACACCGTCCACTGGGGCTCCCCTAAATTTATTTTTAAAATAGGTGGTTTGCTTTTTTTTACAAAGATTTTATGTATTTATTTTTAGACAAGGAAGGAGAGGGAGAGAAGTATCCGTTGCCTGGTTGCCTCTCGCACGCCCCCAGCAGAGGACCTGGCCCGCAGCCCAGGCCTGTGCCCTGACCGGGAATCGAACCGGTGACCTTTGGGTTTGTGGAACAGTGCCCAGCGCCCTGAGCCACACCAGTCGGGGCAAAAACAGGATTTTTCTTCAATGATAAATGAACATTTGCTTGATGTAGTATTTTTGCTTTATAAACTTATAAGACTTTTTGACTATTATAAATAACACAGCTTAAAACACAAACGCATTATATCACTGTACAAAAATACTTTTTCTGTACACGTTTATTCTGTAAGCCTTATTTCTATTTTTTGTTTTGTTTTTACTTTTTAAACCTTTTGGTTAAAAACGAAGACATACCTGGCCTGTGAACCAGGGGTTCACCAGATCAATTCACCCCTGGGGCACATGACAGGGTTCTGGGCCACATCCCGTGAGAGGCAACCAATTGATGTTTCTCTTGCACATTAGTGTTTGTCTCCCTCTCCCTCCCTTCCCTTCGCTCTAGAAATAAAAAAATAAAATCTAAAAAAACAAAAACTAGGGAACACATATTAGCTTAGGGCTGCGTCAGGTCAGGGTCATCAATATCACTCTCTCTCACCTCCACACCTTGTCCCATTGGAAGGGCTTCAGGGGCTGTCCTCTCCCATGAAAACAAAGCCTTTTTCTGGGAAACCTTCTGAAGGGCCTGCCTGAGGCCTTTTTATTTATTTTTAGAGAGGGGGAGAAAGGGAGAGACACATTAATGTATGGTTGCCTTTCACCTGCCTCTAGCTGGGGACCTGGCTTGCAACCTGGTTCTGTGCCCTGGCTGGGGATCGAACCAGCAACCTTTGGGTTCGCAGGCCGGCGCCTTATCCACTGAGCCACCAGCCAGGGCTTCATGTTTGAAACTTCTGAAGGAACTTGTTCAGGTCTATAAAAGCTTCCACTAAACTCTTCACTGTGAATTCTCTTGGGGGTTCTCTGTCTTCTGCAGTTTCTGGGATACTGTACAGCAGGTAAAGAGGAACAAAGGCAGCATGTGACAAGGTGGACATGCCTCAGAGACATAATGTTAAATTTAACAAGATGTGAAAATGAAATTTATTACATCTCGCCATTTCTTTTATTAACTGCATAAAACAAAATTGGACATTAATCATGACTGCTTGTGTGTATAAAAGTATAAAATACTTTGGTAAGTTAGCAGCAACCGTAACTAGCAGTTCCCTCTGGAAAGACTGAAAAGGGATATGGGTATGTTAATGTAGTTCTGTAACGTTTTGATTCCTTTTCAGTGAAGGAAATCAGTGTGACGGTGTTAAAACCATGTTCAGTTCTTGTGAGATAGTTGTGGACTCTCCTATTTTAAGGGAAAGAACAGGAGGTCAGAAATATTGGTTTGCCTGTTGCGATGCTGTTGGATTCATTATACCCATCAAAAAACAAGAAGTCAGGTTACAAGAAAGCTTCTAAAAAGAAAAATTGTGGAGACTGTCATAATTTCTCACACTGAAAGGTGAAATGAAAGCATTTTCGTGCTGCTTCACCCCGCGATTCACTTGGAGGAATGTGGACTGCAGCTGAGGGGCGGAGCCGATGCAACAAGGTTTCCAGTTGAACTGGGCAAGGATCTGTTGTCTCGTCTGTAGAACGGATATGACAGTTACATCCTTAGGATCTAGTGAGACAGCCCAAGTGAAGTACTAGGCATAGCTCCTGAAACAAAGTAGCATTCCATCAACTTCTGAGCGGAACTTAGATGGAAAAAGCACTAAAAACAGTTCTCAGAAAAGCAGATAATAACACTTGCAATTTCCTTTATACCCGGCGCTGGGCTAGGGGCATGTGTTTGTATTCCTGCGCTCCCCTCACGTGACACTTTTGTTGCGGAATGGAAGTGAGGTAACTGGGACATCTGTGGAAATAGAAATGCGTTGGCTCATGTTTTAGAGCTTTTGTCTTGCAGTGCTAATTACCACAACTGATTTGGTTTGCACTACATATCAGGTGCCTGAAGGAGCACATAGTAAGTACTCCGTAAATATTATCATTTCATTGACTCTTCATACCCCTCATGAGGTAGAAATAATCATTATTCCCATTTTCCAGGGAAGGAGACTGAGGCTCAATGGGGTGATGTAATTTGCCCAAGGACTCAAAGACCAAAGCCATTTTTTTTTTTATGGAAAATAACCACAAATGTTATTGTTTCGATGATATTACACAAAGAAATAAGTTTGTTCAGGTCTAATTAATCAGTTCGGCCACCTCTCATCATATCCTTGGTGACTTGACTCATTTGTACGATAGCGGTCTCCCCAAGTAATATAACAGGAAGATTTCAGTTCTTTTTCCCCACAAGTCAAAAGCAATAAATACACATTGTTTTACTCATTCGACCACCCACTGAGTGAAATTAGGGTAGAGCCAACTAATGGGAAAATAGATTATTTATTTGTATTTGAACTTATAAACCAACCCGCCAAACTGGTATTATCATGATACAGCAAAACACCAAACATCTTTTGCAGGCAGTAGAGTAATAAACAAATTAGGGGCTGTAGTAAAAGAGCAAGAGGGGCAGAGAAAATCAGTGATTGTGCATGGTGCAGTTTACCCATGCAACAGAATTGAGGTTTTTAACAAACATCCCAATCCCAGAAAACATGAATAATCTCTTATCACACCTCTTTGTACTTTTTCTTTCTGTTCTTGGGGATGAGAGTCTAGATCCTAGAGTAATTCAAAATAGTATTGCATCTAATTATAGACAGGTCTCATATGTCTGTAGCAGTCAGGCTACAGAAATCTCTGATTAGACTCATCATTTCTCACCCCCACCCCTCCAAATGGGCATAAAGAGAAGCAGCATATCAAGGCAGAGATATAGAGAAAAATCCTGGGAGAGATACACCCACTGCCCAAATTAAGGTTGAATCCTATATCCATCGTCACACTGAACGTTCTTGGCTCTGTGTTCTTGGAGTCAGGCTGCATGTTCCTGGAGTGATCTGGGAATAAATCCATGGTTTGCTGGGTGCTGTAATACTCAGGGGTTTGCAGTATGGCATCCTAGTTTGCCCCAGCAGTTTCTAGGGTGGCCTCTAAATCACTGATGGGAGTTTGCTGGACCTGGGTCTGGGGCTGCAGGGATTCCTCATAACTGTAAGAACTGATTGCTCCAGGCCTGGTGGTTCTGCCTTGGGGGCCCGAGGCCTGACTATTCCAGGAATGGGAGTTCCAAGTTGGGCTACTCCAGGAACCGCTGCTGCGAGATTGGTTACTGCAGGTCTGACTGCTCCCCGTCGAAAGGTTTCCGGAAGTTTTCACCAGGCAGCCCCGGTGAGGATAGGAAGAGGGGCCCAGGTGCTCTGCAGTTGCTGAGCTCATCTGAGGTACACGGTTGCTGATCTTCGGCGGGTTGTGTTTCTGCCACCTCTCACGTTTCATTCTCTGGTTCTGGTCTTAATCCGTTTGTCGCTAAGGTTCAGGGTGTTGGAAAGTTCTTGCATCTGCTGGAGGCTGAGATACTTCTGTCTGTGAAATCTCTCATCGAGTACACAGAGCTGGGTCTGTGAGAAAACAGCTCCAATCTTCTGTTTCTTGATTGGGACTTTTTCCTTCTCCTCTGCCCCGTTCTCTGCAGCAGTGGGCAGTGTTATGTGGGGACTGGTGGAGGAATCAGGGCTGTCCTGAGTCAGCAAGTCCATGGAGGAAGGTGGAGGAGAGACAGTCCCGTGTGGGGTGTCTCAGCAGATGACGTTTGCAAGGATGCGTAGTTTTCTGCAGGTTCATGCATCGCAGGCACCGGTGAAGCTGCCCTAGAATTGGATGCTTCGGGCAGGTCGGGCTTTGGGGAGAGGCGGAATCCACTCGTGCTGCTTTGAACCACTGGAGCCAACCAGCCCGATCTACGACCCTCTCTCTTTTCTTTCATGTTTTATTGTATCGATTATGCTTATTACAGTTGTCCCAGTTGTCCCCCTTTGTCCCCCTCCACCCCGTACCCCCCACTCTCAAGCAATCCCATACCTTTCTTCATAGCCATGGGTCACGCGTGCCGGTCCTCTGGCTGCGTTTCCTGTGCTGTACTTCACATCCTGTGGCTGTTCTGTGACTAGTATTTGTCCTTGTTAATCCCCGCACCTCCTCACCCTTCCCCCAAAGCCCCACCCATCTATTCTTACATGAATCCCTTTAACATTTCCATGATAATGATGAACACCTTTAGTTTTTTCTTATCTGGAAAGCTCTTTATCTGCCCTTCCATTCTAAATGACATCTTGCTGGGCAGAGCCCTTTTGGCTGTAGGTCCCTGCTTTTCATGACTGAACATTTTTAACCAGTCCCTACTAGCCTGCAAAGCTGCTTTTCAGAAATCAGCTGGCAGTCTTTGGGAAACTCCACTGTAGGTACTGCGTTTCTCTTACTGGTGTTTAGATTTTCTCTGTATCTTGAACCTGTGGCAGTTCCATTCTGATGTGTCTTGGAGTGGGTCTCTTCACAGGCACCTTCTTTGGGAGACTGTGCTGCCTGGGCTTGTGTGTGTCCTTCACCACGTTAGGGACATTTTCTTTCATTATTTTTTTCAAATAGATTTTCAGTTTCATAGTCCTTCCTGTCTTCTCACGCCCCTAAAGTGCAAATGTTGGACGGCTTGAAGTTGTCCCAGAGGCTGCTTATACTGTCATTTTTAAATTCTTTCTTCTTCTTCTTCTTCTTTTTCTTCTTCTTCTTACGATGTTTTTCAAAGTTTTTTTCCTGCCAGGTCCACTGTCACCCACCCTCACCCACTGCTATGGGGATGGCATGTTACAAATTATAGGTAATACGTATTGATTGATAATGCTTAACGTTCTTCTGAAGGGGAACCAAAACTTGTTCAGATTTGACTGATGGGAAACATTTGTGTGTGTGTGTATATATTTGAATCTGAGTATTTCTGCCCTAACTTAGTTCTTCTTCAAACAAAAACATCTCAGCTGTTTGATTTTCTTGGCCTGTTCCCCCCATTCAAGACGAGCATGAAAACTGTGACTCTGCCGGCCATCTGTCACCCACACACAGCTGCCTTTTGGCCGCACTCACTCCCTTATGTTGTCCCTAAAGGCAGGGATGGAATCACGTGTTGACGATGTTAGTCCAGGACCGCGGCTTCCAACAGCACGAGAAGGGAGAGGTGCAGCTTTCAACAAGTGTCTGTCTAGAAGGATTCTCAAATATTTCATTCTTATGAATAGATGTTCTTGTCACATGAAATTAAATTACTCCTTGGTTAGTTTAAGCATTGCAGTATTGCTTAACTAACCTGTATGATACTGTATAAAATAAAATGATATGGAACATTCTAAGAGCATATACACTCCCTGAATCAAATTATAAAACTATTTAGTTAGAGATTCTTACATCACTTTGAGAACTTACACCAGGGTGAATGTTATCCATTTTTTTCAGTTGAGAAGAAGCATTCAAATACCAAAAATTTGTCCTTGGTCATGGGACAGGGGGTGGAGACTGGAAAAAGAAACAAAAAGTGAAACTAGTTCTTCGAAATTTAAAGCGAGCTCAGTTTAGCTAGTCATAATTTATCTTCCATAGTCTATAGTTCCAGGTTGGTAAAGGTAATAACGGTTCAAAACGGAAAGAAAAGTCTTAAGGGCGAGGCAGTTCACACCATCATAAGATCGTGTCATTCATTTCCAAGTGGTGGCCAGTGACCCCGCAGGAGGGGGGAAGTACAGGAGCTAAATGCACCCCTGCCTGCAGGTTCCCAGCAGCCCGTCCTCGGCTTGTCCGTGGAGCAGCCGGCCGGCGTCCTTCGGGGCTGGCCAGCCTGGGCACATCAGTGGCCTCGCTAGTTGTTCATCTCAGCCCAGGCTCCCCACCTTCTTCTCTGGACGTGAAACTCATTCTGGTTGAAACTAGTTGGGCAGATTACCCCCCTTGCCAACCAGTAACTGGTGGAATACACACTAAGCTTTTTATAACAAGTGGTGCTTCTTGGCCTGTTAATAACCTTTTATAATTCATGCTGGTTTTATACTTGCTACCTTGAACCTTTTACTCTTAGTTTAAATCAAATTAAAATGGATTTGTCACCACTACTGGTAATTCTCCCTGAACTTTAGGCCTTGTGGACAGTTCACGTCCTAAGCCATGATACAGCGTGATCTTTGACCCAACGGCTGGCCTTCCCCCCAATTGTGGAACCCCTGCATTCACAAGACACCCGCTGCTACCATGACGTTTGAGAGGTTGTGGAATACAAAGATAGCACTGCTTTTTTCCTTCTGGGTTTTAAAATACATGTACTTCAGTTAAAATAACTAAATTAATGGCCAAGAGCCAGTATAGAAGTGGATTTTCCACTGTTCAAAGAGGCCAGAATTTACAGGGAAAAGTTTCTGTAGCTAAACCCAAAAAAATAATAAAGAATTGAAGTAGGTGTTGAACTTTCAAGCTTAAAAACTCTGGTATTTTCTGTGAAGCTGATTGTACTCTCAAGTCTGAAACCTTTTTCCCAGTAGAACTCTGTATGTTTCCTTAGAGTTTTTCCATCAAGATTCAGCCTCAGAAGATTATTATAAGAATTTTAAACGACATTTTAAACCTTGTTCTGTCTTTTTTATTAGAACTTAATATTTCTTACCATCTAGGCCTGGTTTCATAAGAGAAGAATTTTAAGATATTTGGAAAACAGTTTTCTCTTCTTACTAGAAAGCAACCATTTTCAACCCAAGTTACTATTTTTTAAATTGCTGAAATCTTAATACATTGCTGATGAGAATGTAAAGTGGTACAGCTACTCTTGAAAATAGTTTGGCAGACAGAAAGGAGCTGGCTAATACGTTCAGCACTGTGTGATAATGGCTTTGTGCTCAGTGATCTCAGCCCACAGGACCCCTTTTCTATGCCATTTTCACAGTGACAGTGTCAGCCGTGAGGTCAGCGGTTGCCGGGGGCCAGGAGTGGTGGGGTAGCAGGACAGAGACCTTTGTGTTCCTGGACAGCTCTGTAACGTGGTGGCGGGGGTGGGCATACAAACCTGCCCACGTGACACGATTGCATAGAAGCATGCGCCCCTTCAAAAAAAAAAAAAAAGGTGATACGAAAACTGGTAAATCCACATAAGCTCCACCGGTTACCTAATAGTCCTGTAAACGTGCCAGTTTCCTGGGTTTGATCATGTGCTGTGGTTATATAAGTTGTCCTTGGGAGAGGCACACGTGACAGCTGTACAGTTTTTACATCTTCTTGTGAATCTTAAACTGTTTCAGAAGAAAAAGCCTCAAAACAAAACCCGGACACTGAGGAAAGAGATGGCAGCCGTGGCTAGGGGTCCCCCGTTCAGGGCCTGAGTGAGGTGGCCGCCTGGACAGAGAAGGGCAGGCTGCTTTCCGTGTTCACGCAGCTGACTGGTTCCCGTCCAGGGTGCGTGGCAGTTGAACATGGTGGACGGGCCGCCTGTGTACTGGGAATGCAGTAAAAGGATGGCAAAGGAACTTTTTAAAAAGCCCTTTAAATCTATAGAGATCTGAACATGGTAATACCGGTTGACAAAAGGCCTAAGGAAATTGGGGGTGATAGAAAATGTACCTCCTACGGGGACCTAGAGAACCTGTGGAGACGAGGGCTGATGAGAGCCGAGCATGCGCCCCAGCGTCTGCAGGCTGAGGGGCAGGCCCCAGGGAAGGGGGCGCAGGGCTGTAACAGCCTAGGGGGTGCTCCCGTGTCCGGTTCCCCCTCCTCCTCCAGCCTCCACTGCTGACAGCGGTGCCGTCTGCCTGGCAGGCTGGACGTTTAACCTCAGAGCAGAGCGACTTGGAAGCACCAGCCGAGGTCAGGAGAGTAAAACCTAGCTCAGCGGACTAGGGGGTTCCCAACCCCCCTCCCTGACTAGGAAAGCCTGCCCCACGGTATTGCCCCGCCCCCGCCCCATGACAGGGAATGAGAAACATCTCTGGAATGACCCAGTGGCCTCTGGCTCCTGTCCCATGGCCAGTTTGTATACGGTTGACCTGCTTTCAGTCGCTCCACGTGAAACCCCCCGCCTGGCCCACGACCATCCAGCGGCCATAACCACGCCCACCACCTTCCAGCCAGTGGTTTTGAGTTTTACTGTTCAAGATGAACTGGCCAGGGATCAGCAGATGGCCGAGGAAACCCTTCAGCGCAAAAGACAGGTGGATACCGGACAATGAGAAAAAATACCCAGGAGACAATGTGAGAAACTGCAAGAAAATACCCCCAAATTAGTTTATTCAAATAAGAGACAGGATTGCATCCATAAAACAAGAACAGGATGCTTTTTAAAAGGAATAATCAAGAAAAAAACTTGACAGCCCAAGTTGAAAATATATCAAGTGTTTTTTTAAAACATCAAACATCACAATTTGGAAAATAAAGTTGAGGATATCTGTCAGATATAGAACAAATAGTGGGGAAATCAGAGAAAGAAGGAAAAACCTCTTGGAGGATAACTCCAGGATGCATAAAGTCTTCCTCAGCATTCCATAAAGAATGAAGAGACGAGAAGATAACGGGAACATGTTTCAGGCAAAGGACGTAGGTTTATGTGTAGATTAGGTAGGTCTTTTGAGTGTTCAGTTAAAGAAATGAAAAAAGGACCTGCACTGAGACAGGCCGTTGAGTAGTTTGAGGACACAGGGATGAAAAGGAGGCTTCCTGAAGTAAACTCCCCCAACATCCTGCCCCAAAAATGTCACATAGAAAGGAAGAAGAAATGATGATAACAAACCTGAATATTAAAGATAGTGGAGCATCTTTTTAAAAATTCTAAGGGAACGCCCTGGCTGGTGGCTCAATGGATAAGGCGCCTGCCTGTGAACTAAAAGTCACTGGTTCATAGCCCTGGCTGGTAGTACAGTGGATAAGGCACTGGCCTGCGAACCCAAAGGTTGCAGGTTCGATTCCCCAGCCAGGGCACACAACCAGGTTGCAAACCAAGTCTCCAGCCAGGTCTGTGGCTGGAGGCAGGTCAAAGGCAACCATACATTGATGTTTCTCTCCCTCTCTGCCTCTCTCCCTTCCCCTCTAAAAATAATGAAATAAAATCTTTAAAAAAAAAAAGTCACTGGTTCGATTCTCCAGCCAGGGCACATACTCAGGTTGCAAGCCAGGTCTCCAGCCAGGTCCGTAGCTGGAGGCAGGTGAAAGGCAACCACACATGGATGTCTCTCTCCCTCTCTGCCTCTCTCGCTCCCCCTCTCTCTAAAAATAATAACATATTGAAGAAAACTTCTAAGGGAAAATCATTTGCCAGCAAAATATCGATCAGATGTCAAGATAAAAATAATTTCAGCTACTCGGTTATCAAAGTTACCTCTCACGCATCAATTCTCAGGCCATTCCTAGAGTGGTCTCCAGGCAGTGTGAGTAAATGAAGGGAAGGACGTGGAACCCAGCTAACGAGAGCTGTAACCCAAGGGACCAGAAAGGGACTCGCAAGGGCAACAGCTCAGGGGCCCCCAGGCCAGACGGAGCCAGAGGACGCGTCCTTGAGGAAGCTTGAGGGCAAATGGCACGGAAGGTTAGGTGACATATGTTTGAAATGCTGATGGGACCTGATGGCACGTGTGGAAAACTTGCAGGTAGACACATAGGAAATTAAGCGCACGCTTGGGGGTGGGGAGGTGAGTTCATTGCCCGTCCCGGCAGAAATAAAAAGACGACCAAGAAGGGAACTGGATCCTTAGTACAGTTCTTGCTTTGTAGAGGCAAATATTTACAAAGTAATAATAAACCCTGACTGTTGACTTACCAGGAAACGGCCCTGAACTCTGGGAAGGACCAGGGGACGGGAGTGGGCTGGTGTGGGGAGCCAGTCCTCCCGTGCAGTTGGGAAATAGACTCCCCACACCTACGGCAGTAAGTACAAGAGCAGCCCTACGAGTGCTCTTGGGAGAAAGGCCAGGAATGGGGAAAGGGGAGGCAGGGATCGTTTCTTCTTACGCATTTACAGCTGCTTGATAAAAGGAAAGTTATGTTTTCCGTGCTACTCGGAGCAGAGAACCTTTACATCCCGAATAGTATGCGTCACATGTCCGCCCCTTTGAACGTTGCCCAGTGTTTTGTTCTTTTTCTCGCCTGTTCCTCTGCAGAGGTTACGCACTTTGGGGTGGGGGTAACGAGACTTGAGGATTCTGGTTGGAATGATGAATGTGGTGAAACGCGTTGTTTTGGGTGGAATAAACACATTCAGTCACTGTGTGTTCTGAGTCAAGTCAGAGTCCTCTAGGAGTGATTTCCTAGCTGTCCTTCAGATTCAGGCTATTGTGAGTTTATAGTAACATTCTAAATCATTGCCACCCTACTCTTGTCTCTAAGTTCATGAAAAACCAGACGCCTGCAGAGATTAGCATCATGAAATCCTGAAGGGAAACCCTATCTCCCCACCCACCCACCCCTGTGCACAGACCTTGCACACCGTACTTGCTTCATGACCGCTGGGGGCAAAGCCAGTGGCCACCTACAGAAAGTGCCCTAAAGCCGCCGGGGACACTCACCCCATTCCTCCCACTCCTGCCTCCCCATAATGAGGCACAGGAAAACCAGAACCTCTGGGAAATTTCTGACCATTGAAGCCAAAACATTGTCTGCATAATTAATTCCCACCTTTAGGATGACACCATTGACCTACTTAAACCCAAAAGCGGGGTCAGCTGGGCTCGCGGCACCTGCCAGGTCACTTTGCAGAGCCGCCTGCCTGCCACTTGCCCCATTTAAGGTGGGTCCCAGGCCGCCCTGGGGCACCTGCGGCGCAGCCCGGCCGTGGACACTCACCTAGAGGTACGCACGCCCCGCTCCATCATCGGTCCGGAAACCAGGCCCCCCTCGCCTTCAGCTGGTTCATGCCGCCCACTGTGCTGTCAGCAGACACGGAGCCCCGGCCTGCATGTGACAAAACCTGAAGATTACTCGGTGTGCCCAGCCACTTCTTTATTAATTCGTTTGTTTTGTTTGTTCTTCAGAATGTCATGGAACAGTTCAATCCGCGGCTACGCAACTTAATAAACCTAGGAAAAAATTATGAAAAGGCTGTTAATGGTAAGTCTTTCTACTTTGTAAGTTTATAACTCTATAGAGCCCATGTAAAAGCCATTCAGGAAATATTGTACTTAATTATTTTTAAATGCTTGATATTGAAATTTTTAAATTTAATTGTATTGTTGTATTACATCCATCCCCTTTTTCCTCCACTGTCCCCTTCCCCACCCACCCATTCCCTGCTAAAGTCAGTCCCACTCGTCCATGTCCATGGTTCTTCCATGCGAGTTCGTTGACTAAACTGCTCCCCTTCTTTGCCTCCCCCCCCACCTCTGCTCACTGGAGGTCTATTCATTGTACTCATGTACCTGGTTCTGTTTTGCTTGTTGTTAATTTTGTTGAGTATTGTCCTGTAATGGGTGAGATCATAATGGTATTTGTCTTTCACTGACTGGCTTATTTCACTGAGCATAATACTCTCCAGTTCCATCCATGTTGTTGCAGAGGGTAGGAGTGCTTTCTTTCTGCTGTATAGTATTCCATTGTGTAAATGTACCAAAGATTTTTGATTCAATGACATTGAAATTTTAAAAATATCTTTAAATTGGAAGTTATTTACAGGTAATCTATACAACTTTGCAATAATAAGATATTAGTATATTTGATATGACTAAATCGAATAATAAGCTATTATGAGTTCTATATTTTAATTATCACATCATTCTTTTTGGCATGGTTCAGTCTTTTATATCATTGCCATAAACATGTTTTCTACTTTTTGAACCAAATTATTTATGAACTAACAACATATTTAAAATGTACACTTAAAATATTTACATTAGTATTCAGCAGCGTAGGAATTGTTGCCCACTCATTTACATAGAAGAATTTTTTGCCTTTGAGTGTATCGCTTTTGATGGTAATGTGAGAAGTAAAACTTCTAGCTTGAATGGAAAAATATGTAAAAAAAGGCTGAACTTAGACTTTCATTTCAAAATGAAATGAGTATGAGCATTGGCTGTTGTTTCTGAGAACCCCAGTTGTTGGCTAGTTTGGACAGGTTTCATTTGAGGAAGCTAACATGAACCTGCGCGTGGGTTTTCCTGCCGAAAGGGGAGTGTTGTCAGCGATCCCCACGCTGTCACATGGTCCAGTTTTTCCTTGGTAGCAGTCACCCCCAACGTGTTCAGACCCAGATTATACCCTCCACCCTAATTCATTAAGACCACCAAGGACCATAAGGGAAACACTTCACATGCTTTTTGCCCCATAAGACGCACTTTTTTTTCCCCCCAGAAGTCGGGGGAAATGTCTTACGGAGCAAATACTGCGTCACAGACCATGATGTGAATTACCTGACCTGTCAGCGGTGGCAAAGGCTGTTAGAAGAGGAAGTGGTGGGCCCACGCGAAACCCCTGGGGACGCTTAAATGTCCCACTTCACTACTGATCCTCAGGGTGCCTGGTCAGTTGCCGTCCACCTCTGCCTGTCACCTGGGCCCTGGGAGAGGGGAGAGGGCAGAGCGCCGCCCGGCACTCCCGGCTACAACCCTGACCTGTCGGATCAGCTGAGGAGAATCATGAGGCTCTTTTGTGCTTGACCAGGTGAGAGCACCTGCTAGCCAAACTACAAAACAGAGCCTGAAAGAAATGAAGACTCATCTAGCTGTAATTCCTGGGGTCTTACCAGCCAGTTGCAACCTCGGTGTGTCCATCCACAAACCGTTTAAAGTCTTAATGTGACACGAGTGGAACAGAGGGATGGCTGCCGGTGATCATGATCTGACAGCTACTGGACGAATGAAGAGGCCCGCTGTCACTCAAGTTTGTGAATGGGGGAAAACACCATGGCCCTCGGTGAAGGATGGAACCGTTGTACGGTCACTCAAAAATGGGGCATTAGCAACGCCTTAGATGGAGTTGAAGATAGCACCATAGATGAAGATAGCGAAGAAAGTGGTACCGGTGATGGTGAACAACTGAGCTTCGTAAATTCTGACACTGGCGATGATGAGTTCTTGGGGTTCCCAGAAGACTAGAAGAGCACTTGAACCTCTAAGCCTCTTCTCATTCGTTAATGACAGTGAGATGGTTCTTAATACTGCTGTTGACTGCTGCTCACATGGGTGAAATGTTCTGTTACATATGTCTTTTCTCCTTCGCCACGCCCCACCTTGGGGTGCTCCCCGCGGGTATTTTGAAAGTCATCCTGTGGCTTTGCACACCTTCCGCACGCCCCACGCCAGGGCGTGCTGCCTGGCCCCAGCGGATGGGGCCGGGTGCTCTAGGCCCTGGGGAAGGAACAGCTTGTTTGCTGCTGGTGACCAGCTGGTCCAGGGTCCGGAACCGGGACAGACCTGGGGCTGGGCCCCCTCCCCCTCAGCAGCGTCCCTGACTTCGGGGACTCCTGCGGGCAGCCCTCCTCCCCCAAAGCACAGGAGTCGTGCGCCGCTGGCCTCCTGGACGGTGCTTCGCCCCAGGGCTGCACAGCCTGCGTCAGGGCCCCGGGGAGGAAGTCACCGTGACCGGTGTTTTCTTCCAGCACTTGCTGCCTCCGTGAGCAGATTACAAGGGGACTCGGTGGGGAGATGCAGCGTACCTGCTGCTAAACAGGCCTCTTCCCCGCGCGGCTGTTGTCCCTGGAACACTCCTGGGGACTGTTCTGCACTCTGTAAGGTATTTGCAGAGTTTTGTCAGAACCCCTGTGAGATTGAGAGAAATCTGTAAGGTCCTCGGGCAGAATTTTTAGTGTAGTTGAGGGTGCCCGTTTCGGTGGTGACTCCGGATACCCGCGCAGCTCACGAAGAGCGTGGGGTGAGCAGCTGAGAGACCCGCACGTTGGAGAGTGTGGGGCGGGCATGCCGGCAGGCGGGACAGGAGGAAGGTCAGGGACCCACTGGGCACAGGCGCTGCCCAGCCTGCATGGTATGGGGCAGGAGCTGCACTGCAGTTGACAAGGGACAGAAGCCGTTTGCCTCCCGGAAAAGGCCTCTCCCTTCCCACTTCCCCATCACAGCGAACCAGGTAGAGGTGGCCGTGAAGTTTAAAAACACGGGGAAGGGAGGGGCAGAACCGCCAGGCGGAAGGCTTGCCTCCTCTCCCTCACACCTTGATGGAGCCCAGGAAAACCACGCACAGCAGAGAAAGGAGGCAGTGCTGGGAGCTCACACACCGTCCTCCACCACAGTGGTGGTGCCTCATCACGCAGGGGAGCTGGTCCCAGAGAGGACACCCAAGATCCCAGAGGTGCAAGCAGTGCAGGTAAGAGAAGACAGAAGCTGGCAGGGTGGCACCATCTACTGGAAAACAAAAGAAAGTGCCCTCTATCCACCGGTGAATTGTTGAGCGCGAAGCAGCCTCTGACCAGGAGCGCTGCCTCAGGTGCGCTGGCCGAGAAAGCGTCCACCAGTAGCACGGACAACCCAGGTCCTTGGAGCATAGAAAGAAAATCAAGTCTCCAGAACCTAGTCAAAGTCACAGAAGACAGTGATTTAATTACAGAGGATTCAAGGTGGCAGTTATGAAGAACCTTAAGGATATACAGGAAAACTCAGGTGGCTACTGAACTAAGGAATAAAAGTAATGAACAAAAGGATTTACCAAACAGATTGAAACTATAAAAAAATAAATAAATTCTGGAGCTGAAGAACTCAGTAAATGAAAGGAGGAAAGTGTTAGAGAGTGCTGGAAATACAGCAGACCAGATGGAAGGGAGAACTAACTCACTCAAAGCTAGAAACCTAAAAAAAACCAGGAGGAAAAGAGAACTAAGGGCCTTAAGAAAAATGAAAGAAAATACACTAGAAAGAGCAATCTAAGGATAATAGGATATCAGGAGAAGAGAGGAAGAAGCGAACAAAGAAATAAGGGATGAGAACTTCTCAAGCCTACAGAAAAACTACCTTAGAATAGAGGACACTAATAGAACATAAATTATATCAACACAAAGGAGCTTCTCCAAGATAAAAATTACTCAAACTGTTCAAAATCAATGACAAAGAGTTCTGAAGGCAGCAAGGGGAAAAAAAAAAAGGCTAACATACCAAGTAAATCTTGGTATGTTTTAACAAGTAAATCTTTGTTAGATTATGATCAGATTTCTCAGTAGAAAAATTACAAGGCAGGAGAGAGCGGAAGGAAGTATTCCAGATACTGGAAATGGCCCTGGCTGGTGTGGTTCAGCGGATCGAGTGCCAGCCTGGGATGCGAAAGGTCTCTTGGTTTGGTTCTTGGTCAGGGCACAGGCCTGGGGTGCAGGCCAGGCCCCCAGTTGTGGGTGTGCCAGGAGCACCTGACGGATGCCTCTCTCACGCGTCAGTTCTCTCCCTCTCTTCCTTCCTCCCTTCCCCCCTCTAAATAGTAAAATCTTTAAAAAATATATTAAAAGTGGAGCCATCAGCCAAGGATAATACATCCAGCAAAGCTATGCTTTAGATAGGAAGGCAAAATCATTTTTCCTGGACAAAGTCGAGAAAATTGGCCACCACAAGGCCTGCATTACAATAAACATTGAAAGGAACTCTTCTCCAAAAAAAAAGGTGTGTAAAACTTTGATTAAGACAATTAACAGACAAGCAGAAAACTGTAAATCTAGTTCGGAATAGGTTATTAAACAACTAAAACGTAAAGGTTAACAGGGGGAAGGGACATTAAAATAACTACTATAATTTGGTAACAAATGTACACCTAAAAAGGGAAAATTTGTGACAAAATCATAAAAGGGAAGAAAGAAAAGCACTATTTCCTGTGTGTGAGATTTTACAACCGTAAAACAATAATACAGAGGTAAGGCATGAAGTAAAAAAAAAAGGATAAAGGGGAAAAACACAGGAAACCACCAAATTAAATAGCACACAGTCACAAGGGAAAAGAAACATTGGAGCGACAGAGCAACCGGGAATCGAAAGACAAAATGGGTGCAGTAAGTTCTGACTTATCAGTAACCCCCCTAAGTGTACACAGGTGAACCCGCCGGTTGGAAGGGACGGAGTAGAGGGATGGATTAAAAGATGAGGCCCTTCGCCCTGGCTGGTAGCACAGTGGTTAAGGCGCCGGCCTGCGAACCCAAAGGTCGCAGGTTCGATTCCCCAGCCAGGGCACATAACCAGGTTGCAAACCAGGTCTCCAGTCAGGTGTGTGGCTAGAGGCAGGTGAAACGCAACCATACATTGATGTCTCTCTCCCTCTCTGCCTCTCTCCCTTCCCCTCTTTCTAAAAATAATGAAATAAAATCTTAAAAAAATAAAAATAAAATAAAAATAAAAGATGAGGCCCCGCTGCGCGTTGCCTGCCGGCCACGCATGGCAGCTCCGAAGATGAAAGCGCAGGGTGGAAGATGATACGTGATCTCACTAGGGAAAATAGATCCAAAATTAAAAGTGAAGGATGTGTACTGGTGCCGCTGCCGTGGAAAACAGTGTGGAGGGTCCTCAGGAAATTAAGCAGAGGAGGGTCGGGCGTCCCGTCCCACAGCCCGAGGGACCAGCGGCAGGTCAGGCCCCGCGTGCAAGAGGCAACCAGTGTTTCTCCCATCGACGTTTCTCTTCCTGTGTCTCCCTAGAATCAATCAAAGAAAAAAATTAAAGAATAGCGCTACCCAGCAGTCTCTCTCCTTATGCATCTACCCCCCAGCGTGGAAAACACTTGTAAAAATGTGTGCACACCTGCTGTAGCGTTCTTCATAATAGGCACGGCAGGGCAGCAGCCGAGTGTCTTTTGAAGGTGATTGAACAAAGAAGGTGTAGAACATATATACAACGGAATACCGTTCCACCATAAAAATTATGAAATACTGCCTTTTGCAATAATACAGATGGATCTGGAGAATATTATACTAAGTGAAATAAGTCAGATGCAGAAAGACAAGAACCATATGATTTGATTCATGTGGGATATAAATCAAAAAGCAACACATTCATAGATACAGATGGCAGGGTGGTGGTGGTTACAGAATGGGGGTGACAAAGGTGGTGAAGGGGTTCAAGTCCATGGTGACAGGGGAGACCAGAGTTTGGGTGGTGGGCACACAATAGACTGTACAGATGTCATGTTATAAAGTTACACACCTGCAGTTTATATACTGTCATTAATCAGTGGCACTCCCCCAATTTATTTATTTTTTAAGATTTTTTTTCCAGAGGGAGGGGAAGGGAGAGAAAGATCAGTATATGGTTGCCTTTCACCTGCCTCTAGCTATGGACCTGGCTGGAGACCTGGCTTGCAACCTGGTTATGTGCCCTGGCTGGGAATCGAACCAGCGACCTTTGTGTTCGCAGGCTGGTGCCTTATCCACTGAGCCACCAGCCAGGGCCTTCCCCCAAATTTAAATAAATAAAGTAGAACTAATTTGCTTTATTCCTTAAAACAGTACACAGTAGAAAATATCTTCATGTGCCAGAGAAGGTCAAAATTATGAAAATATTCTTTAATCATATCACTTTTAACGTTAATTCAGCTTCGCAAAAGAAAAGAAAAAACAAGGATATTTTACTAGACTAAGAAATTCAGCTTGAAACCTGAGTCAACTGATAATGAAAAATTTCCCTTGGCTGTGTGGGTTCAAACCAGAAATTTTTGAAACGCTGTGGAATCCTGTGTACTGTTCTCCCACCAATCTGCCCTTCGGCTTACTGCTGCCTTGCGCTTTAGGACCTTCTTACTAAACCAGGGCATTTGTTAGCTTGGCAGTCAGCTGGCGGGGAGCTGGGTTTTAGGTGGAGTCACCTCAGTTCTGAGGCCAGAGGGTGAGAAGTCAGCGTAACGTGGAGAGAGCGGAGGAAGGGAGGAACCTGAGTCAGAGCGAGCACGCCCTCGCCCGCCGCTGACCTCGGGAATGTCCCGGGCACCTGCACGCCTCCCTCCACGAAGCGGGACAGTAGCATCCGCCCATGTCTAGTGTCCTTGGCTGGAACTGCCTGGGTAACAGCTTGGAACATCTGCATAAATGCTGCTGATTCATGGTTATACTGTGAGGTTATCCTTAACCTGCTGTAAAAGTGCCATAGAACGTTTCATTTCCTGAACCGTGCACGTCCGTAGTGAAAGCCTCCCCTGTCAGGGGCGCCCTCGTTCTGCCCCCGGCAGCGGGCGCGGGCGCGGCCTTCTCTGGACTCCAGGGCTGGCTGCTGCGTGGTCCCCTCCGCTGTCCAGCGCAGGCCCTGCCTTCCAAGGGCCATGCGTGTCCCGGCCCAGACTTCCCGGCCGCCCAAGGGACTGAGGGATACGTGGAAGAAAGCCTGTGTTGCGTCCCCCTCTCCTTGCCCAAGTGATGATTCTGTGTTTCACCCTCCCTGTCTAGCTATGCTTCTGGCGGGAAAAGCCTACTACGAAGGCGTGGCCAAGATCGGAGAGATTGCCACCGGGTCGCCTGTGTCGACGGAGCTGGGTGAGCAGCCCTCGCAGGACAGAAACCCAGGCCAGGGCTTCTCCCCGAGGGAGCCCGTGAGGCTTCCAGAAGTGGCCCGGACGGGACTAGAAAGTCCAGTTAGCCCAGCGCCCCGGGCGTGCCCTTCAGGGTGCTGTGCCGAGGGTGGGGGCTCCGTGAGGGGCAGGCCAGGGCCAGGGCCTGCTCCCCGGGAATCGGGCTTCTGCCTCTGAGTCCTGGGCTCCTCCCGTGTCCGCAGAGCTCAAGGCGTCCGACCTGCCTTCCTAACTGAGGGAGGCGGCCGGGCCCCCCGCCTTGGGTAGGAGTTTCCTGTGACTCACCCAGAAGTCGGTCCTTCAAGTTCCGTTCTTGGCTCTCGCTGCTCCAGTTGCTCTCAGCTGTGATTTTTCCGGTCCTGCTGGTGTGAGTGGGTCTGCTGTGCCCATGCGAGTGGCAGCCACACCCGTGCTGTGCCCACTTGGGAGGGGACCTGGGTTTCCGTCAGAGCCAGGGGCCCTGCACCTTCTCCTGGGGGCACAGGTCAGTTTGTTTCTACAGCCCCAGGCCTGTGTTTGTTTTTCAAAGGGTAACATTTCTGGCTTCAGAATGTTCAACTTTAGAAGGTTCAGAAAACCAGAGGGAAGGATTGGTGAAATCCCCAAGAGAAGGGGGTCTGTCTCCAGTGAGAGTGCGGACGGGAAGCAGAGGACTGGCGTGGGCGCACACACTTACGTTCACATAAGTCACCCCGTTCCCAGGTGTCTTGAGGGTTTTCGGCCTTGCTTGGAAAAGTCTTACCAACCCATGAAAGTGGGGGAACAGGTGTGGGGGTGATGCTAGTGCTGAGGTTGGAGGCTGGGCTGCCAGGTGGGAGGGTGTCCGGGTGTGGTCCGAGTTCGCTGACAAGTTGTGTACTTGAGCCTTCGTGGTCTTCAAACCTACAGAGAAAACCAAGCCCGACGTGGTGCTGTGGCTCAGTCCGTGCTACTGCGCTGGACTCCACAGAACCCATGACACGCAGAGAGCTTTCAGAACCCTTCCCGGCCCGTGTTCTGCTGGTGCCGTCGAGGGACTCTGTCCTGGGCAGCATCAGTGGAATAAAATGCACCCTGGGGCATTTGAGGGCCCATCGGGTGATTCCAGGGTTCCCAAGTGCCGGACTGAACGAAAAGGAGCACCCCGTTTGCGTTGGGGGGCGGGGAGGTGTCAGACCCTCACGTGAAGATTCACGGAGTCTGACTCAGCGGCATTTGGTTTGCGGTTTGTTCCACGGTCCTTGCCCCCGCGGCTGTGCGTCTCTGCCACACCTCGCTCAGCTGAGCTCAGGTAGAGGCAGCCGTTTCCACAGCAAGGGAACTTGCAGTGGTGGCGTTTCAGGGGGGCTGGACCTGACCTCAGTGGCGCTTTACTTTTGTTTCAAGTGGTCGCGCTTGTATTTGTTACCTCGTGTGGTGGTTACTCACTTTCTACTTGTATCAACTCCAGGATAAAATTCTGTCCCCGTAAGAGCCGCTTTTGGAGACCTATTGTTGACTTCTTTTGATTTTGCTTAGTTTGTAAATTTTATTGTTAGAGTTCCGACTGAAATACTACTGTATTTCCATTTAAACTCTTGGAAGTGTCTGGAGGTGGAGTGGACAATTCACAGAAAAGAGGTGGCGGTACTGGCTCTTGTGATTGGTATCCATAACCTAAGTTTGCCGGTGGAGGTTAGCAAGAAATGAAAGAAGTGCCAAGCCGTGGTGGGGCTTCTTTGATTTAAGTCTAGTTTTCTTCTTAGAAAATAAAAACAATTGATGTAATATGACCTGCCATTTGATAAAATGTTTATGAATTCCTTAGAATTTGCACATCAGTGGAAATGCCCCTCTCTTTTCTGTTGTATCCATATGAACAAAGCTATTCCACAAGTGTCCTAAGGGAAGTGACTCAGACTTGATGGAAAATACTTCAATGTAAATATCCAAAATTCGTAAGTCATGTTAATTACCTGAAAGTTAAGAAATAATGGCAGGTGTTAATTTTCTATGAACCTCCCAGATACATGTGCTTCAAATGATCGTTTTCTGGTCACTTTCTCTTGAAAATAAAAGGCCCTTTATGAAGCCTGTCCTGTTTCGCAGAGAGGATGGAGAATGTACCGTTGCTTTTTTCAACTATAATTGGAAATGAGAGGGAACTGCTAATGTTTCCAGAGAAATACCAAATTGTAGTCATTTTTACGCAGGGCGCTCCCAGCCACCTGAAGGTCACAAGAACGGGCATGCACTTGGAAGTCTCCTTCCAATCCCTTGGTGCGCTGTGCCTTCATTGCAGGGAGCAGGCCAGCACCCATCGGTGAAGTGCTGAGCCTGGCCCGGCCACGGTCCACGCACCCAGGTGGCTGCCGGGCCAGCCAAGTGCTTGTAGCAACAGCGCGGCCCCGAGGCCTGAGCTGCTGGAGACCCGGCCCTTTCCTGCAGGCCTTTCCCGGGGTGGCGGAACACCTCCTTCAGTGTCACACAGTTTCTTAAATGCAGGACTGAGTGATCTGGGGGGGATTTGACACCCTTTTCCTGCATGAAAAGCGGTCCCTCCCTCCTGACCTCCGCGTGATCTGGTCGCGGCAGTGGTACGGGGGCTCAGGGAGAACCGGTGTGCCCTGCAGAGAGCAAAGAGCAGAAAAGCCAGAAAGCAGAGGTCTGCAGTTAGGATTTGGCAGGGAAAATATTTTAATCCATGGTGTTGAATAAATAATAAGTCGTATGAATAATTCCTGTGATTCAGGTGGTCAGGGTGTGTGCCTGTAAGTCACACACATAAATCTTTATCACATGTACGCAGCTCAGCTCAAGGAACTGGGCTCATTTGAAACAGGAAACTGAGATTTGTGCAAAAACTTGTAGTTTTGTCTTTAAGTCAAACAACGTTTATTTTTGAAAACTTAGAAAATATTGAAAAAGTGGAAAGGGAAAATACATGGTCAGAGGGAAATGGTTGAGCAAAATATGTTTAAAAGAAACCTATTTCAGTACCTTTAAAGCATAGAAAAAGAAAGCTTGTTCTCCCTTATTTCTCAAGGAAAGCAGGAGACGTTCTTTGGGAGTGACCAAGTTTGCTCTGAGGTCCTTGCAGCCACCGTGACGTAAACTTACTGCTTGGTTCCCGCTCAGTCAGCTAGTACCTCGTTTCAAGGCAGTTGCTAACGCGCTCAGGCCAGAGCTTTAAACTTGTAACCTTCTCCACCAAGAACGTAGGAGAGCGTGGCATCTCTTGTGTTGTTTGTAGAGTGTGTGTTTGTAGGTCATGCACTTTAAAAATATATTTATTACAGTTTGGCCTTGTTGATACTCAGCATTCAACTTGACAGCCTTAGGTCTTAAGAAGGGGAAAAATTGAAATGTTTTAAAAGAAGTTTTGTGAATGGACAAAAATACTACAGATATATTCCTCAGGTCTAGATAAAGGAATTCAGACCAGAGCTGATGAAAGAGCTAAGTTGACCAACAGGTACTGTTGACCAGAACTACTGCTCTCCTGGTTGCAAGTCTGACTGACCGTAAAGTGATAAAATCCGTCCCACAGAAAGAGCACGCAACGAGGAAGGTACTTGATCCGCTGACATCAGACCTAAGTGCCAGGCACCGTCCTAAGCACCTGACGCATTAACTCCTGTGCCCATCGTCATAGCCCCTGGGGTGCCTGCCGTGATCCCCACTTTACAGAGGAGGAGACGGGGCACCGGAGTCAGTAGCTGCTGCGGTCAGCCCGCCGGTTAATGGCTAGTTCATCCGATGGGGCAGTCAGCCAGCGTGCAGCCCGCCATGCGGTGTAACGATGTCAGAAGGATGTGCTCCTTCTAACATGCGTCATTCTGGGCAGCCAGCGGACCTGCCAGTGACGCTGCCCAGCCTGCGGGGGCACCTGTCCATGTTGGGACAGCGTGTGTGGGAGAAACACGCAGCATCTGAATTTCCTGGAAGTTACGCACGGACCACAACTTGGTCCGATTCTTAGCTGCTCGCGCCCCAGCACCCGTCCGGCATGCCACAGCCTTCAGGTCTGGTCGGTGAGCACTGAGCAAATGCACGAGAGGGTGAACAGTGAACAGGAACACGCAATAGTACAGTGACAGCAAGAGAACGCCGGCAGAAGCCTGACCCACCGGAGATGGCATCTGGAGCACCGGGATTTACTTCTGTACTCATTCTAGAACTTCCTCCGGGAGAAGTTACCATTGGTGAAGCTGAATGCCCGGTGGTCACCTTGCCATCCACCTTTCCTCCCCTGAAACAGGCACGTTAGAGGCCTCGGGCCGGTCACAGAGGATTGCGAGCTACAAACAAGATAATTAAAACAAGGGACATTTTTGTTTACAAAATCTTCATTTTGCCAGACAACCCATTATTCATGTTGTAAACATTTTCTCCCAATCAGTGACTTGTCTGCCAAATACCTCACTCCATTCTTTCACTTTCCGTATCCTCATCCCTGTAGTTACCGTCTCTTGTAAGGAGAATATAGTTGAGTGTTGTTTTTTGGTTTTTGGTTTTTTTGAGCATTGTTTTTATAATCCTCACAATCTTCTTTTAATGGACTACACAGTCTATTTACTTACATTTTTAATTTCTACTCTCTGTCCTACGTTCATTTCTCCGTTGTCTTGCAATATTTTTCCCCATTAGCTTGGCTGTTATTTATTCATTCAGGTACTACCCTCGAGACTTCCAACACGTGTCCTTTCTTGTCAAAGGCAGACGTTAGCAGCACTTCACTTTCATTGCAGGCGATGAAAAGACTCTACAGCTCTCCATAACTCTATTCTGTAACTCCTGTTTTTCCCACTGGTTTTTGTAAGATGGGCTACATCACCATCAATGGCAGAATAATTCGTCTCTGTGCAAGATACTAATCAGAACTGTGGTGCTCGGGTTGGTTGAGGCAGAAGCTAGACTTTCAGAGAAACATTCAGCGAGGCTCACCTGTCACTCACCTGGTGTTACCTGTCGCTGAACGTGTGTTGTTGGCCTGTCCGGTGGCGGTGGTGTTGGCTGTCCGGTGGCAGCGTGGACCTGGGAGAGCACCTCCCGTTGCATCGGAACTGAGTTTAAATAGCCACTGGGAGCTACTCTCAGGTGCCTGCAAAGCTGGTCAGGGTTGGTCACATGTTCATGACATAATCGGCCTCTGTAATTAATTCCAAGGTGGCGACTCTAATCCAGATTTGAGTACTTAACATACCTCATCTGTGTGTAGTTTGCTTTTACTTCCATTTTATCTTCTCATCACATTTGGTATTTGAAAAATTGGCAGGAAAAAGATCTCCTTTTTCCAATTACAGTTTTGGTCAGTTCTGCTTTATTCCCTACAGGATGTACAACTGTCACTATATTGTCTGATTCCACATGAAATATCATAGAGAAAGTTGTGTGAGCCTCAGCCATTACTCTGTGCTGTCCTGAAATAATAGATGTGTTCTGTTATCCATGATCAAATGTAAATGAAAACAAATATTTATGCCTGAATATCAGCACATGTTCTGTGCGACTTGGGTCCATTGGCAGTCTCTGTTTGTTGCCTTTAAACTTACACACTGTGAAGTGATGAAGAATTAACTAGTTAGCTCTGGCTGGTGGCTCAGTGGATAGGCGCCAGCCTGTGAACCTGAAGGTCACTGGTTTGATTCTCAGGGCACATAACCAAGTTGCAGGCCAGGTCTCCAGCCAGGTCCCCAGCTGGAAAAAGGTGAAAGGCAATCATGCATTGATGGTTCTCTCCCTCTCTTCCTCCCTCCCTGCCCTTCTCTCTAAAAATAATGAATCAACAATCTTTTAAAAAATAATAATTAGCTAGTTGAAGATTTATTAATAGTCCAGTGACTAATTCGTATTTCCAATGACAATTTGTGTTTATACCAATACTTTTAATTTCTATTTAACTTTCAGTCCATGCTGTCTGTTGTCTAAATAGATAACTTTATATAATACTGTGCACAATGCCAGACATATCTGTTCATAGTTTTTAAAGTTAGCTATTATTTACATGAATTTTAGGGAAAAATTGATGGTAGACGTTAACTTAATTACGTCAAGTTCATGATCTTAAAATAGGTATTTACAAGGTAGGCATGATCAATTGGCAATAACTTTGCATCTCATTTCACTTGCTGCTTATTAATTTTGAAAAATGTTTCTGAGGTTATGATTTAACATCATTGTTTCAGATATAAATTCTGAGAGCAACCGTCATGTCAAAGGAATACGGATGTTAGAACAACCATAATTTCTGGACTGCGTGCAGGGCGAACTGCTAAGGAAATTGCAGGCTTCAGTAACATCCCTTTACGTACAGTTGACCATGTGAAGAAAGTATATGATGCTGATCCTGATGTCACCACAGCAACAAGGAAAAATGCATAAGGTACACAGGATTGCACAAGTCTAGATATTATACACAGGGTCCAGGAGACCATGGGTAAAGATCCAGGATGTTTACCTTCACATTTTGAGAGAAGTAGTTGTACCGTGGATGAAGCAAGTCGCAAATGGACGTCATTTTTATCTTCCAAAAAGATGGTGCACCAACCCAGAACGTCTCAGTGTCAGTGTTCCTGAATTCTGGTCGAAGGAAATCTGGCCGCCTAGTTAACCTGATGCAAATCCTTTAGATTATTCTATATGGAGCTTTTGTGAGGGAGAAGTTAATAAACAACCTTGTTCCAATAAAGAGGCTGTGGAAGCTCAGATTGGAAGCATGATGATGTTTTCAATGGACAAAGAAAAGTTAGTTAAACTGTGCTCAAGATTCCAAAGTCAAATCGAGTCTATTATTGCAGCAAGTGGAGACTTTTTTGAACAGTTTTTTAAATCATGACTTTATATATTTACATTCAAGAATAAATTTATCTCAAAATGTAACCCTTTTGTGGTACGTTTATTTTACTAAAACTTTGCCAATTGATCACACGCACCTGTATTTAAATTCTCTTGAATTTTTTTCTCTTAAATGTAGTTTACATAGGTCACAGGACTAAGAGCAAACCATGGTACCATGTTCTAAACATAAAGTAACACGTGGTATTTAATAACAAACTTGTGTAGATTAAACATCAAAGCCCTTCTCCTTTTCTGTTTCAGGATACACTTTTGGCAGCTCGCATAGTCACAGTAAAGGTGTTTTTATCCTCTTTACAACCAGCAGCTGCTGCCATGAGGTTGGCATTTATATCCCACGAGCTGCAAGGGACAGGATAACAAGGGCAGAGCCAGGTGGCCATGGCTGCCACGCGAATGGGCTTTCCACGGAGCCTGGGAGCCGGTCCTCCGGGGTGCTGTGCGGAGGGGCCGGCCTCCAGGCGAGGGCCCCGAGTTCAGCGGTGCCCACCCTGGCGTGCGCTGTTTGCCAGTGTGCGTGCATTTCAGAGAGTCGTGCCGCGCCAGGCTGCGGGCTGAGCGAGTGGCAGCGTGGAAAGATGTGGGAGCTGTGGCTCCAGGTTGAGTCACTCTGGGTCAAGCAGAGTTGTTTTTAGACTTTTTTTAAGGAGAACTGATTTGCTAAGAATAGAGTGCTTGATTTTCAAATAATCATCTCCAACCAGGACTCATTTGTGTGTTTAAAAGTGATGAAGAAGGAACTTAGGTAATTTCAGTATCTGAAATGACTAAATGATATAAAGTGACATTAACGTACCCCTGGCTGGTGGCACAGTGGAAAGGCACCAACCTGTGAACCCAAGGGTCAGTGGTTCAATTCCCAGCCAGGGCACATAACCAGGTTGCAGGCCAGGTCCCCAGCCAGGTCTGTAGCTAGAGGCAGGTGAAAGGCAACCATACATTGATGTTTCTCTTCCTTTCTTCTTCCTCCCTACCCCTCTCTCTAAAAATAATAAAATACTAAAAAAATAAGAAGAAGAAGATTGAAATCCTATCAGGCATTGTCCCTGACCACATGCTGTGAAACTAAAAATCATGCACCATGACCAAGTAAGATTTATTCCTGGTATACAAAGTTGATACAATATCTGCAAATCAATGAACATGACATGCCACTTAACCAAAGGAAGGATAGAAATCGCATGATCACACCAATAGAGGCAGAAAAGTATTTGACTAAGTCCAGCACCCATTTATAAATGAAAAAAAAGGGGGAATTGAGAGAACATATCTTACAGTCATGAAGACCATGTATGACAAACCTGCAGCCAACATCATACTCAACAGGAAAAGACTAAAATCCTCCCTTAAGACTGAGAATAAGACAGAGATGTCCACTTTCACTGCTCATACTCAACATAGTACTGGAAGTGCCAGCCACAGCAGACAAGAAGAAGAAATAAAAGGCATCGAAATTAGAAAGGAAGAAGTAAAACTAATTATTTGCAGAAGACATGACACTACATAGAGAGCCCTAAAGACTCCACCAAAAACTGCTAGAAGTGATAAATGAATTCTGTAAAGGAGTAGGATAGAATATTAATATATACCAATTAATATACCAATAATGAACTATCAGAGAAACTAAGAAAACAATCCCATTTACAAGTGTGTCAAAGAAAAAAACACCACCACCACCTAGGAATAAATTTAACCAAGGTGGTAAAAGACCTGTACTTGGAGAATATAAGACACTGAAGAAAGGAATTGAAAAAGATACAAATAAATGGAAGTATATACTGTGTCCATGGGTAAGAAGAATTAACATCAGTAAAATTTCTATACTCCCCCCCACCCCCCCAAAAAAAAATGACATTAATGTAAATCTTGGTCATGTGAGTAGGGCTTCCTTTGCGGAAGAGTAACTGTCATGTTGAACTTTAAGAGATCTTAATTATGGGTAAACGAAGTCAGCATCACTGAGGATGTGGGTGGTATTTTGGTAACTTGGCATGGTGGACCCGTACGTGCTGGGGACCAGTCTACCCGCCCTCCTGTACTTACCCAGCAGGCTGTTCTGTTAGCGGCCCCTAGAAGAATACGGTGCTTAGGGACTTGCAGGTTATGTGCTATAGCCTCACCGTCTCTATCTTGACATGAGATTCTCCGCTCCCACCACCTGCCATGGTTATCCCATGTCATTTTCCATCGCTGACCAGCAATTTTATAGCAAAAGCTAATGCAAGTGCCAGTGTGAGTCAGCTCTTAGTTGGTCAGCAGTGCTTGGCCTCAAAAACTGTGTTTTGAGGGTTTTCATGACCAGCCTGTTAAGCGGCACAGGTCACAGTGGGCTTCAGGCTGAGGGGTTGATTTGTCTGGGCCACCCTGGGGAGGAGGACACAGAGGGACGTGTGACATTTGCATTTGGAAAGATCCCTGACAGCTGGGAGGAAGAGAGCCAGAAGAGAACAACTGGGGGTCCAGAGAAATGAAAAGAGCATGGAGGCGAGAGCCCCTCAGGCGCCAGCTGGCAGGTCCGTGTGTGGGAGGAGCTGCCCACCCTCCTCCGCTAGGGGAGCAGGTTGCTGGTGCAGACAGACCCCGTGTTAGCCCCCGGGCCTTCTCCCCAGGACGGGAAGTGCTAGCACATTGTTACCCAAGGTAGGGTGAGCCGGCGGATCCTCCCTGCAAGGGCCAAGTGATGGCAGCACCGCACAGCGGGTGAGTCTTGGTGGTTGGCAGCCAGACGGCCTGCTGGGATGAGAGAATGCGGACAAGTTCGCTTTTAGCCGTGTGGACGTGTTCGGGACGGGGCCGGATTCTGAGTTGGAGAGGAGGGAAAGACTGGGCTAGTCACGGGAAAGCCAGGCGTCTTCAGGTGTGCTGAGCGCTGGCACGGTGGCGTCGCTGGACAGAGGTGGTAGCCGGAGGCCTCGCCCAGCCGGTGGTCTTTTCTCTCCCGGTATTCTACTACTGCGGCCGTCATAGGTGGTCTTTTCTCTCCCGGTATTCTACTACTGCGGCCGTCACTTAGGTGGTCTTTTCTCTCCCGGTATTCTACTACTGCGGCCGTCATAGGTGGTCTTTTCTCTCCCGGTATTCTACTACTGCGGTCGTCACTTAGGTGGTCTTTTCTCTCCCGGTATTCTACTACTGCGGCCGTCACTTAGGTGGTCTTTTCTCTCCTGGTATTCTACTACTGTGGTCATTACTTAGGTGGTCTTTTCTCTCCCGGTATTCTACTACTGCGGTCGTCATAGGTGGTCTTTTCTCTCCCGGTATTCTACTACTGCGGTCATCACTTAGGTGGTCTTTTCTCTCCCAGTATTCTACTACTGCGGTCATTACTTAGGTGGTCTTTTTCTTTCCCGGTATTCTACTACTGCGGTCATCACTTAGGTGGTCTTTTCTCTCCCGGTATTCTACTACTGCGGTTGTTACTTAGTTCCCCCTCATTTACCGCCTTCTGTTTCCCGAAATAATTCCTTTTTTATCTACCACTGAACGGTGGGATGATCTGCCCAGCACGTGCTACTTACTGTTCGGGATGGTCTGGTGGTTGTCCCATGTGATTCTTCGGTTCTCCCAGGTCCGCGCGCTCAGGCCTGCTTGGTTCCTAGGGGTAAGTTGGCACAGAGAGGCCCTGGTTCACTTCCGTGGGACTTAGTAGCGGAGGCGCGCACACGACTGAACAGCAACAGTTGTGCTTTGCAAAGCACGTGGTTGGCTTGCTGCTTTCCAAGAGGCTCCCGTGTCCTGGAACATTGTCGTCTGGTGTGAGATGTTCCTGAGAATTGGCGTAGTCCCAGGAGATGTGTGGGTTTCCGTGATAGTAATATTTTCCAGAATAGAAAATAAGTCATATCCTTTATGCCTGACAGATAATCACAGTGCTCTGGGGATTTGATTTTTTTTTTAAAGTTAATTTGTTCCTATAGTTAGTTACTATAATGACCGAGAGGATCTTTTGTAAGAGAATTTAAAAATTAAACCAGATAAATGTGTGAGTAAACAGAGAGAGAACAGCGTGAGTCTTCTGACAGAGTTGGCATTCCTTTGGTGAAAGATGGTGCAGAGGGCATTTGCTGTCAGCTGTGTCCTCCATGGCCGCCCCCAGCGTGGGGACACGGTCAGTGTGTCCGAGTGTCGGAGACAGATGCCCACAAGCTCAGAGCACAGGCTGTGCCCACCGTTCATTTTCCTTCATCACAGAAGCTGTTCTCCTAACACGTCTGGTTTTCTCCTCAGGCCACGTTCTCATGGAGATTTCAAGTACCCAGCAGAAACTTGATGAGAGTTTGAAAGAAAATGTACGTGAACCCTTTTGAAATTTACAGGATGGGTTTATTTTGCTTCAAGTCTCAGATCTGGTATGAATGTTTTATTTCCTTTTGTTAACAGTTCAAAACATTCCATAAAGAGATCATCTACGAACTGGAGAAGAAGACAGAACTTGATGTAAAGTACATGACCGTGAGTACCCGGCTGGGCCCCAGCCCCGGCCTGACCTCTGAGCCCGGAGGGAACCCTCCCTCGTTGGCAGCAGCAGCAGACGCAGGTGGGGCTGGGCACTGAGTGTGGACACGGGTGCGGAGGACCAGGTCCCTGCGGGCCGACCGGGCCCCTTGTGGCCAGCACCGCAGGAGTGGTGCTGCTTCCACAAGGCCTCGTCAGAGGACACTGTGGGGCAGCTGCGCTGAGTTCGCGCAGCTGTCGCTGTCACAAGCCAGCACCGTGGGGTGGCAGCTGTGCATGGGCGGACACCTGGGGCTCCCGGGACTGAGGGTCAGGGGCCGCTCTTGGGGGTCTGGCTGTCACCTGGCATTGTCAGTGCCCGCAGCTTCCTTCTCCACCTGGCCGTCTTGCCCCAGCTCACAGGGCTCTTCCCCTTTACCCCACTGCCACCCAGAGTCCCCTTCCTTTTCACCAAGACGCCATGTGGCAGCAAGCCACACCCCTGCGTGCACGTGCTCTACGTGTCTGGGAGGAAGGCTGCAGGACCCCTGGGACTCCTGGGGGGTCCCGAGCACAGATTTCTGTCCCTGACGGAACCCCGCAAGGCGGGTGCCCTGCGTCCTCACTGCAAATTTGAGCAGAAAGATGGCTCTCCGAGCAACTCGGCAGCAAGGGAGGGGAGCCAGAATTGGGACCCAGGTCCGCTAGGCTCCGCAGTGCACACGGCACCCCGACAAGCAGAACAAAACAGGCACATGGGACTTGATGCTTAATGTTGCTGATGGTTCACCCTAGTGCTACTGATGGCCCAGTGTCCAGACACCTTTGAGGTCAGAGAAACAGGAAAAAAAGACTGTTGTCCTCGGACAGCTGTCCTGGTCAAGAGCCCCTTAGTAAATAACTTTCAGACAGAAAAAACAGCGAGGGGACGTGTGCGGGACCATCGGGGAGAGCCGTGTGCGGGCCTGGCCGGGGGAGAGCCGTGTGCAGGGGCCGGGGAGAGCCGTGTGCGGGCCTGGCCGGGGGAGAGCCGTGTGCAGGGGCCGGGGAGAGCCGTGTGCGGGCCTGGCCGGGGGAGAGCCGTGTGCAGGGGCCGGGGAGAGCCGTGTGCAGGGGCCGGGGAGAGCCGTGTGCAGGGGCCGGGGGAGAGCCGTGTGCGGGGGCCGGTGGCCGCACGGCACGGAAGCGTGAGCAGGGTGCCGCTGCCCGTTTGTCCGGTGCTGAGGTGACCACAGTGCATCATTGAACTTGCAGGCCACTCTCAAAAGGTACCAAACGGAACACAAGAATAAGTTAGATTCTTTGGAGAAGTCGCAAGCCGAACTGAAGAAGCTCAGAAGGAAAAGTCAAGGAGGACGAAACGCGCTCAAATACGAACACAAAGAAATTGAGGTGCGTCCCCAGCACCAGCCGGTCCGGTGGGTGGGGACCTGCCTTCCCGGCCTCGTGAGCGGCTGCTGTGCGAAAAGTGCGCATTTGGACTTCGCACGAGCAGCTGCGGTTTCCAGAGGCCTTTCCCCTCCTCAGGGAGGGTGAGCATGTTGCCCCCACTTTACAGGTGGGGGCGAGATGGTTAACACTTGGGACGGGGTTGGAACTCAGACTTTCCGGGTCCAAGGCCATGGTTTTCCCATAAAGCACAGCCTTCATCCGAGTACAAAGCGCCGTCTGGTGCGGTTGCCCGGCGGGAGGGGGGCCCTCAGCAGCCGGCTCGGCGTGGTGGTTCTGTCCCTGCTCACCCGCATTCCAGTCACCCCACTTGCGGAATAAACGGGGGGAAGGCGGCGGAGGGAAGTGTCAGGCGGCACAGCCGTGCGACGGCTCGAGTCTCAGTTGCGCCATTGCTGCTCCCGTAGTACGTGGAAACCGTCACCTCTCGCCAGAACGAAATCCAGAAGTTCATCGCCGAGGGCTGCCGGGAGGCTCTGCTGGAGGAGAGGCGGCGCTTCTGCTTCCTGGTGGACAAGCACTGCAGCTTTTCCAGCCACTTGTACCACCACCACTTGCAGGTGGGTGCGCCGCGCGTGCTCTGCCCTTTCACTGCCCTGGGAACGCTGCTTTTGTCAAGAAGATTTCAGACTTCTAGAAATACAAAGGGCTCAAGCATCAGCTTAGGGTATTTAATTGGTTTAATAGTACGTTCGTATTTTAAATCTCCCAGAAAATGATGTTCAGTAATTAAGAAATGGCACTGTTTTCCTTTTCTCCCCTGTGAGTCAGCTCTTTGCAGACCCTCCGCGACTCACCTTGGTCTGAGGTGCTCACCTTCGGGGGCTGGTGTGTCATCGTGTCCCGGCCACAGGGCCCACGCGTGGCTTCGGGACAGCTGGTGGGGGTCGCTTTTCATTCCCCTGCAGGGTGTTGCTCTCCGTCTCCACAGATGGGTCGCCTGGCTTCCCTCCCTCCCTCCCTCCCTCCGCACGTGCAGCTGGGCGCCTACTCCCCAGAGGTCATGCAGAAGTTCATTACAAAACATGCTGAATTTCCTGTACCGTTTATTTAAATTACGACTGCTCTTGGGCCTGTGTAAGCACCCAGACGTAGCATCGACTGACGTCAGTCATTCACCATTGTTCATAATAAATAATTTGGAAATTATTCTGTGATGTGAATCACTATATAAGGGCCTGAATATAAAGCAGCATCCTTTTTTTTTTTTTTCAGGTGAAAAAAACTAGGCTTTGCATTTACGTGTGTGTCACGTATTAATGAACAGGGATTGCTCGACCCTTCCCTCTTAGTTCTTCATCTTGTTCTCAATCGTTTACGGTCCTTGGATTTAGTCTTAAATTCCGTGTTCACGCGGAGGGAGAGGATCCATCCTTTTAGAACAGAAACCTGCTTCCTTCTCAGCCAATAAGACCGCAGACACAGATGCGTAAACTACCCTCTGAATTTGACTCGAAGTCCCCACACTTCTGGTGATACGCCAGAGATACGTTATTACGGATATTATTCAGTGTAATGTTTGTCAGCGTTTCCAACGATACACATTTGGCCTCCGTTTTGTTCTCTTTGGATTTTCAGTCTGCAGAATTGCTTAATTCCAAGCTGCCTCGGTGGCAGAAAACCTGTTGTGATGCCACCAAAGTTCCGGAGGAAATCATCAGCATGATAGAAGAAATAAAGACCCCGCTGTCCACGCCAACATCCTGGACGCCTCAGCCTTCGCCGATGCTGGAGAGAAGCAGCGTGGTAGGGACCGGCTCTGCCCCTGGGTTTCGGTTGCGCGTTTGCAGACAGGGTTTCCCCGGAGGGCTGCCGCCTTCCCCGTCAGGAGGACCCCGGGTGCCCCTTGAAGGGCAGCTTTCCTCGATGGACGTTTGTCAGCACCACCTGGGCAAATGTGTTACGCTGTGCTCAGCGCTGCTGCCTTTGTTTAGAAACTGTACTGTTTTTTGAATTGCGGGGATCCCAACATCATGCGTTTATCCTCAGCGAAGGGCCGGTGGGTACCTTAGAGACTAGGTGAGCAACTCTGATGCCATTCGTCACAATCTAAGGCACGTCAGGAAAAAAAAATCCCCACAGCATTGACTCCGTGATCTGAGCGTTGTAGTTGGCTGTTCTCGACCCTGGGCCTTACTACTTCCCACCGACACACGGAGGTTCGGATCCAGCGTAGTTAGGATGCGAGTCCTCCCCACCTCTCCATCTGCGACCCTCGAGTGACAGCAGAGACCCTAGAGCCCGGCCAGCAGACCCGAGCCACCTGGGGGTAGAAAAGGCACTGCCGGTGGCCTGAGGCGCTGGAAGGGTCTGTGTAAGACGGGTGCGCAGAGATCAGAACGGGAGGAAACCTCAGCCCCGGGGAGCCAGGAAGAGCAGAGCCATGAGCAGGAGGCCGCGGGCACCACGGGGAGTGAAGACCTGGGGCCTGTCTCAGTGCGTTGGCTGAGGAACCGAGTCAGACCATGGGGGTTGGTCCATCCCTCCCCTGACCCAACTTCTGCTGAACGGCAGGCAGCATGGGCTTTTGTCCACCAGCAAAACGGAAGACACAGGGCACAGCCCTTGAAGTGTCTCCCCTCTGTCCCCAGCCCAAGGGGCACTTGGTGGAAAATACAGGCTCACTCACGGTAAAGAGAGGAGGGACTGCTGTCATTGCAAAGGTGCACGGACAGACGAGAGGCGCAGGGCAGGTGAAGAAACCAGTGTCAGGAAGGCACCAACGTACAGACAGAATTACTGGTATTCAAGGCGGCAGAGCCAGTTGGGTGGAGGAGAAATCTTTCAACAGAGATGAAAGAATATTACATCCACAGAGAGGAATCAACTAGTTCTTGGAGATTAAAACCTGGATGATTATTTATGGTTAAAATAACATGTCTAGGGTTTGTTTCCAAGTCCTGCAGGCCTGGGGCGGAGGGGTGGGGCCCCCCTGAGATGAGAGTGGCAGGAAGGGGGGCTGTTGAGGCCAGGGGTGGGCACGTGGAGGTTCACTGTGCTCTTCGCTCTGCTTTTGCTCCTGTTTGAGAGTTTCTAAAATACAAGCTTTTTATTTTTCATTTCTCCCTCCACCCTGAAGAACACACAGTAACCATAGATTGGCTCATTAGAAGAACGGAACCGCTTGGTAAATTAGGCCAACTTCCAGAATAAAGGGGCAAGAATAGAAAGGGGGCTTTTTTGGAAATCAGAAAGCAGATAAACAACGTTAGACCAGCGGAGACGTGGGAGATGCCTACCCTGTCACTGCTGTCCGATGGGGTCTCAGACTCAGCTGCCCAGAACCAGAACTGATTTTCCTCTGTCCAAATCTGCTCCTCCGCACACTCCCTCCAGTAGGTGACAGCGTCACCCTGCAGTAGCTCAGGGACGGGACAACAGGGCTGCTTCTGTTTCTCTGCTGCTGCCGCTGCCCAGGGGCCGCCCGCCCCATGCCCTGCGCGTGCTCACCCTGCAAAGGGGACCAGGGGCCTCTGCCGGGGCTCCAGCCGGGCAGCCGCCGTGGCCCTGGCCACGGTGAAAAGGAGAAAGTTCTGACACCTTCTAGGAAGGGAAAAAACGATTGCACACCCCATTTTGTGTTAGCAAGATGTTAGAACTTAATGGAGCAATGCACCCAAACTCTGGGAAAACTATTTCACGTGTAGAATCCTCCGGCCAGGTGGCACTTACACGGGAGCCTAGCGTCCACAGGAACCGGAAGTGGACTAGTGGTTGCGGGGCCTGACAGCTTTGTTGTCTTTGGTTTTCATCCTTGAAGGCAACTGCTTTTTTTTCTTTGAAGACACAAAAGAGAAATACAGTATTACACTTAAAATAATGGAAAATGTGGTACAGACCTGCCGCTAAGGGAACTTTGGGGAAAACGGGAATTGACAGCATGTAATCCAGGACAGCGCGGGGACCTGTCGCCCCTGTGCTGTGTTTCCACGAAGGCTCTTGGAAACTTCCCACAGGCCGGGGCAGGTTACGACACCCTTTCTAAGTTCGCGCCCAAGGTGCCCCCAGCGCCTGCAGCCAGAGCCAACACCAGCCCGCTGGTCGACATGTTCAACAGCCCGGCAACCGCCGCGCAGAACTCAGGTAAGAGGGCTCGTTTGTTACCGTTAGAATTTTTTAATAAACAGTCTGGGAAAATGTATCACGCCGCAGGGACACGGAAGTGTGCGGTAGCACAGATCCAACATTGGAGGAACTTGCACCTCGGATCAAACGCAGGCCCTAGTTCACGATGAAACCACAGGACAGTCTGACCCTGCTAGTTTTACTTGCTCATGGATGTTTGCAGGTGCACCCTGCTAATATACTAACCTACGGAGAGGTGTTACTAAAATAGAAGACAGTGCAGTGTG